>PVIW01004572.1:0-128652 GCA_004026585.1 Noctilio leporinus | reverse complement strand
CAGCAGCATGAGTATCTCCTTTGGTGGTCACAAGGTCGCACTTGTTGCCCACAAGGACAAGGGGCCGAGTATAGTGAGGGCCCCAGGTGGCCCGCATCTGCTGCAGATGGGTTAGAGATGAGGGGTCGTCTAGGGCAAAGACGCCCAGCACGCCATCCCCAGTAGCCAAGCACTGGTCACGCAGGGCCTTATGACTGGCGTGCCCAGCCGTATCCAGCACATTCAGAATGCAGCCTCCTTGCTCCAGGGTCAGCTCCTTCCAATAGGAATCCTGGATCGTGGGGTCATGGTCTTCCACAAAGCAGTCATAGTTCAGCTGGATGGTGAGCGCACTCTTGCCCACACCACTCGCACCCACCACCACTGCCTTGTACTCTGGCAGCTTCTTTCTACTCTCCCTAGAAGGTGCCTCATCACTGTGACTCTCCTCTTGGGCACCAGCATTCCATGCACCCAGGCCCAGATCAAACACATTAGGCTTTTTTGGTGGTGCCATGGTCAGGGAAGAGATGAGGCAGCAGGCCCTGCAACTGGGAAAAGAAAGACAATGGCCGGCAGAAGGGAGGCAGTAGGTTAGGCTAGGTGAGGAGACCAGGGGGGCAAAGGGGTAGTTGGTGTCACGGAATCAACATTTACTGGGTGCCCAGTGTGCGCTAATCACTTTCTAATGTGCTATATGCATGATTTTTCTTGTTTATTCTCTTTCTTTCTCTCATTCCCTTGTACAACATATACTCTGGGAAGGCAGAAATTTGACTATCAGCTTTGTTGAGATACACCTTATAAACCACGAAGTTAATCTAGGTAAAGTGTACAATTCAATGAGTTTTAGTATATGAATGGAGTTGTGCAACCATCGTCATAATCTAATTTAAGAACAGTTTCTTCACTCCAAAAAGGAACCTGCTCCCCACTAGCTGTCCTGCCCCACTCTGGCAGGGATTCCATCCTAACCCCAGCCCAGCACAATGACTGCCAAACAGTAAGTGCGAAGCAAATTCCTGCCTCCAGGGAGTACATGCCCTAAAAGGTGGGGACAATGAACCAAATAAATAAGCAAATTATGAGGTCTGTTATCCATTATCTAAAATCCAGTCTTTATTACTTAACATACTGCCACAGGGTACCTACTGTGTGACTAAGTGGGGGATAATAGAAAACCCTGGCCCTCAAGAATGTGCAGATCTAGTCAGGAAGGCAGATGACAACAACACAAACAACAGATATTTCAGCAACAGGTGATAAACATGCAGAAGATGCTTGGTTCGTGTTAGCATTTTTATTATTATTTAAAATTTCATTCTCACTTTTGAGAAGCTTCCAGCATACTTGGCATTGTGATGGGTGTGGGGATGGGAGGTGGTGGAAAGTGGAGGTGTGAAAGTGGCAGTAAACAAAATAAAGTCCCTACCCTTAGGAGAATTAGATTCTACAAGTGAGAAAGAGATGATAAACAAGATAAGCAAGTAAATCACCAAGCAATTAGAAGAGGATGGGCACACAGCAGGCGCTCAATGAGTGTTAAGCTATTAATAGTAAGTCTCCGTTAACTCATTCAATACACATCCTGATCTTAGTTCAGTGTGTGGCCTCAGGAAATGCATCTTAGTGGCTGGTTGAGTCTCCCTGGAAACCCGGAGGCAATGGCAGTTTGGGGGTAGGGGGGGAGGGCGTTCAGGTGGCCCTGGGGGTTTCTTTTGAATTTGGGAGCCGGAGGTCAGAATGGGGGAGCAAGGTCCAGCTGCCGGGTCCTTACCCCAGAGAGATCCTTCAAAAGTTATTGGATGTGCTCGTTCAGAAAGAAGGGGGCTGTGATGAGGGGAGGTAAACAAGGCAGAGTTCTGGGGGGGGGGTTCCCCAACTTTGGGGAGACAAAAAGGAAAATCTAGCTATGAGGACAAACTGAGAGGAGGGGGTGAGGGTGAAGCAGTAATTCAGGCGGGCTATGGTAGTAGGTGTGGAAAGGGGAGGTCAGATTTTTTAATATTCTGAAGGTAGAATTGACTGGCAGGATTTTCTAAGAGTCTAAGAGGCAGGAGAGGGGGTGTCAAGGATGACTTCAGTTTGGGGCTGGGGCAGATGGAAATCTTAGGGTGCCATTATTTGAGGGTGGAGACCTATGAGATGGGCTCTTTCCTCTTGGGAAATCCCCGGGACTGTGACTATGATCCTAAAAGCGCTAGGAATTATTTACTGAGAACCTAGTTCATGCCAGGTGACCCTCCTGCCACGCTCACACTCGGACCCCTGACACCCTGGTGAGACATGGTGAACATCACCACGGCCACTCTATCAATAAGGAGCAGCCAGCGAGGTTCAGTGAACTGCGCCCACCCTGACCGGCCTGAGGTCCCACAGTCCATCAGAGATCAACAAGAGAGAGGTCTCAGCCTTTGCAAGTAATACAGAACCACTTGTTATACGAAGTGCTGCTGTAGTGTCATTAAGAGGTCCTTAAGATCCCGAGGCGTTCTTCCTTACCCCAAGCCACTGCACCCCACCCCCATCCCTGCTGCCTGGACCCCACCTATTGTGTGTCCTTTGTTAGCCGCACTACCTGAGAGGGGGATGGGGAGGGGGTTGGGGTGGTACTGATTTAGGAAGAGTGAGGGGAGAAGCCTAATGTGAACCGTTACAACGCCCGTTGTTTCAAGGTTAGCTCAGGACAACCTCAACTACATTTCCCGTGACTAAGTCAGGTGCTGTGGAAAGAGCTTGGGCCAGGGAAGTGACCCCCAAGTTTTACCTTAAAACCCTGACCTATGGTCAATCTGAACCATCTCGGCCAGTTTTGCTTTAATGGAGGTGGTGTAGGGCAGGGGAAGAGACCCCCCACCCCAAAACTGGGTCCGCGGGTCCATAGTCCTGCTTCTGGCCCTGTGCAGCCCGTGGCCCAGCTCGGCCTCCACAAAGCCAGCGGTCGGAGGGACTGGGATGTAATGGCTGGCCCCCCAAAGAAAAGTGGCAGGAGGAGAAGGATACCCGTAAATCCCACCTTGGTCGCGCCCTCACAGCCCTAGATGGAGAGCCCTCCCAGGCCGGAGATGGTCTGAGGGTCCGTCCGTCTGGCTCACCTTGGTCCTGGGAGAGGAGGTTGTGCTGAGACCCGAACTCGCCCGAGCTCTGACAGAACCCACAGAGGGAGAGGTGCACCAGCCCCAGAGGAGGGGGCGGGGGCGGGGGCGGGGGCAGGGGCGGGGGCGGGGGCTGTGGGGGGGACGCATGCGCTAGTGGCCACCTCAGGCCCCTCCATCAGCACACCCCCTCCCCTCTCTTCCCACACCTCTTCCCGCCCCAGGATGAGCGCGGGTCTCATCCCTGCCTGCTGGTGGCGCCAAGGAAGTCTTATTGGGGCGCTGACTACGGCCAGACCTCCCCACATGCCTTCTGTATTCTGCGCATCTCGCCCTTATTTTGGCCCCATCAGGGCTGTGGTTTCTGATTTTTAGTGTGTGTAGGGTGTTGGACTTTTGACTTGAGCGGCCAGACTTTGGGAAATGTTTTGGAAGGGCCTCTTAGAAGCCACAAAGTCTATGCTACCTCGCACAAGCTTTTTGGTAGTTTGGAAGAGGGTTGTGTCTGCAGGCAAAGAGGTGCCAGAGAGGGTTTTTGTCTGTCATGGAGGGAAAGGCGCCAGAGAGCATTATGTCACTTCCTGGAGGGAAAGAATAGCAGAGGAGTGGTTATTCTGTCAGGGCAGAAAGAACCTGCTATGAGGTGGACAGGTGTCAAGGCTAAAACATCTCCCAGACTCCCTTGCAGCTATAACAATCATGTGACAGTTCTAACCAATGAGAGGTAAGCAGGGGTGGGGCATCCAGAATGCACTTGAAAGGGATGGACTGAGCCAGCCATATAGCTCCCGTCCCCTTCTTGACTGGCTGGGGCTCTGGTGGTCATCTTGGGGCCATAATGTGGCCCTGAAGAAAAGTCCAGAAAACCTCAGTTCTGGAGTTGAGTTGCCAAATTAACTCTCATGTGGGAGAAGTAAACCTCCCAAATTATTCATTCCAATTCTCCACCTCTGGTCCACAGTAAGCATTATTTCCCCCAAGAAGCTACCCATGACTACTGACTTTATGTTAAATCTGGACACCTCCCTCCTCTAATCAGGACAAAAAGATAGATGGGGAGACTGAGGCCCAGTAAGGACACCTCCTGATAGTTTTCTTGTCTTCTCAGCCCAGTGTGTAGTGGGAACCGGCCATGAGGTTCCTATTTGTAAGGCACTAATTTTCTCACAGTACCCACCATTTAATCTCTACTGTAACCAGTTAAGCCACTTGCTCTATTTCCAGTTAGATTTTTGCGTACTGGCTGGGCAGGGGATGACCTAAACGAAACCCATGCCCTTATTTCTTCTACACTCACCAGCCTTGTTGACCAGGAGTGTGGGGTTTCACTAAAGATTTAAAAGGCTTTCCTCACTAGGTGGAGAGGGGCAAAGGGGGAAAAATTGGGACAACTGTAATAGCAAAATCAATAAAATATATTGAAAAAAAAAAAGGCTTTCTCCAGCTTTTGTAACAGTTTGTACTTTATTACATATGCAACCCCACCATACCTGCAAGTTGATGCCCCCTCCCTCCAAAGTGTCATCTTCTTGATATGAATCCCCTCTTTGAGCCACTGAGCGATTTCCCCTTTCTTTTGGGGGCAGAGATGTATTCCCTGGAGCAAGCAGTGGGCAGGGGGAGAACTACAATTCATCATCATAGTCCTCTTACAGGTATTTAAACTTAAATCAGCACCCTCGGGGAGTTGTAGAGTTTTCAGGAGGGATGGAGGGAAGCTGCCCCTTATCCAAGGAACAGGTTGGAATGAGCTAAGGCTGGTCTATCTTGGGCCTTAGAAAGTGAAGAGGAGCATGTTCTAGGAGCTAGTGTGAGTGGGGCATGGTTTCCCCAAACTTGTTCTGGTGGGCAGCATTCTTCACATCTAGGAGAGCCTAAGGAGGAGGAAAGAGAGGGTAGGTAAGAGAGTGAGGACTCCCTCTACTTTACCCAGGAGGCTGCCCACACTCCAGCCTTCAGCCACCCTGTCTCTCAGACTATCCCTCATGCAGCGCGGTGTTCATTTATTTGCCCCTTAAATCTAGGCACAGAAGGTATGTATGTGCGGGTAGTGAGTGTGTACACATTAAAGGGTCTGCCTAGCACCTACCTGGTGGTGAACATAGGCCTGACATGGGTAACACCAGGTAGACATGTCAACATAGCTGAGGACCAGTGGGTGTCCTGAGACTTCATGGTGCTGGAGCATATGGGCATCAATGTAACGACTGCAGTAGACCTGAGGTTAGGGAGTGAATGTTGGACAGGGATCAGCACCCATCTGTGGATTGTTTCTGGGCCAACCTCAGCCCATCCCCTTCCTCTGTTGCATACCTCATAGCAAGATAGACATGCCCAGTTTTCCTGGAGTGCTCCACACTCCTGACAAGGTTGGGTCACATCCAGGCCTCCTTCAGGAACAGGGCACACTGCCTCCAGATGGGGACACCAGAGCAGGGGTGTCACAGCATAAAAGGTAGCCTGGAGGGGGTGGTGTAACTGAGTAAGCTAGGGATTTCTATTTCCATTATATGTTTCTGAATCACATGCTCCTACCTGGAGGCACAAATGAGCAAAAGTAAGCCCCAGTCCCATTCACTCCCTGAGCTCACCTGGTCAGTGCCCCCAGAGGCCTGCACTGAATCATCCACGTCCTGACCTCCAGCTGGCTCTCCTAGCAGCCTCTCCTCTTCTGCAATCTGAGACTCTGGGGCCTCCTGGATACATAGGGCAAGAGGTGTATCTGAGAGTCCTGATTCTTGTCCCTTCTTTCCTCCACCTGGGTGTGGTGATGGGCCTTACCTGAGCCTTGTTGCCTAGTTCCAAGGACCTGAGATTCCCAATCAGGGAACTGAGGGATGTCTGGGGTGTGGCTCCTTGTACAGGTGAGGTTGGAGGAGTCTGGTTGTCTGTGCACGAGGCTTGAGGGGTTTGAATCAGCTCAGCTCCTCCCACAGGCTCCTCTGAGGGGGCCTGGTGCAGCATGGCTCCCGCTGAGGCTGCCTCTGAGGTAGTCTGGGGTAGTGAGGCTGCCTCTGAGGTAGTCTGGTTCAGTGTGGCTGCCTCTGAGGTGGTCTGGTCCAGCGTGGTTCCCCCTGTGGCTGCCTTTGAGGACTGGTCCTGAGTGAGCTCTACCACAGCTGTCTCTGAGTTAGTCTGGGGTGGTGTGGACTCTTGCACAGGTGATACTGAGGTGGCCTTCCCTGTGCCTTCATCCAGAACGTACCCTTCCAGTGTGGTCAGCCTCTCAGCTGATCCAGGATTGGCTGGTTGGGGTGCCTCCTTGGTGACTGATTTAGAACTGAAGGGTCCCTCCCTGTCTTCAGCCTCTGGAACCATGGGAGGGAGATCCTTGAGAATGGGTGCTATGCCCTCTCTTGCCTCTAATCCTTGTCCTCCCTTGAGCCCTCCATTGTCCCCAATTCCCCATGCCCACTCACTTGTGCCCCGCAAGCTGCGCCAGTATCTGCGATGGACTTGGATGGTCTCAGTGATCGAGTCCAGGGCCCCTGGTAGTGGGGGCCGTGACAGGGTCAGCAGGGGTGGTGGGTCCCCAAGGAGGGTACGGGTACAGGCAGCCATGGACTCTGAGATGGATGTCAGGTTATAACCACCCTTTTTTAGGAAAAGAAGAGTGAAAGGTATGATGGAGTATCATCAGGAAATTTGGGAAGCAAAATGTTCTGCTTCCCAATCCCACCTCAGGGCCCTACAAATCTGGAGGGTGGCAACTCCAGACAAGTGAATAAAATCCACATTTGTCAGACCCACTGTGTGAGGTAGTTATTGAGGGGGATAAACTGCAATATAAGTGCAAGGTATTAATAATAACTACAATAACAATGATACTGATGGCAATATTAGTAATAGCTGATGCTCATTAAGTGCTTATTATATATGCCAGGCCCTATTCTAAGGACCTTATGCATATTAAATCAATCCTCAAACCACATGTGCTTAATCTGTGCAAGAACCTGTCTTCACAGTACAGGAACCCCTGGCTGCCCCTACACGGAAGTCCCTGCCCCAACTAGTAGAGGGTCTTTCTCTCCACACAAGCCCCTGTTCTGACCTGGTGCAGGGTCCCTCTTTCCTCACACTCTAAAAGAAACCCAGTCTCTTCTCTTTTTACAAATAAAGAAACTGAAGCTCAGACTGACTTGTTGCAGGTCAAATGACTTGTCTGAGGTCATAACAATTGGGAAGAGGTAGCATGGGGCTCGGAACCTGTGCTACCTGATGAAAGAGTCCATGTTCTTAACTACCACCCTGTCCTGCCACAGCAGTCTGGACACACTGTGAGACTTTTACTAGCCAATTAACCTCTCTGTGACTTACATTCCTCATTTGTAAAATAGTGAAAACAAGAACGTAAGATTTCTGACAGGATTAAACTAGTGTATAAACAGTACATAATAAGAAGCTACAACACCAGATACTCTTCTATGATTAGTCAGTCCCATCTTACAGATGAGAAAACTGAGGTCCAGGAATCAGGGTCACTGAGTAATTTACAAAAGATCAGTGAATTTACTTTGTCTCAGGAACTTGATAAAGGTCATTCAAATAGTCGTAAAAAGAATAGGCTCTGGACTCAGGCTGCTTGGATTCAAGTCCTGACTCTGCCATTATTAATCATGTAACCTCTGCCTAGTCACTGTATCTCCCTGTGCCTCAGTTTTCCTGGTTTAGAGAGGAAAATGATGAGGTCAGCAGACCCCACCTCAGAAGGATGGCTTTGTCAATGAATTAATAATATACAAAAAGTATCAGAAGAATGTCTTGCACATAGTGAGCACTCAAAGCAAGCAGTTAATGCTGGCACTATTTTTAATGGCCAGTATGTGCCAATAATTCCAGGTAGGGACACTCAAAGGAGATTTTAGGAAATCAGCCCCAGTGTTGTAGCCAGCCACAGAAGAAAGGGCGGGACTCCCAAGTCTTCCAAACCACCCTTCAGTGGAAAGAGGGACTGAGAGAATTACCTCTAGGATTAGGATAATGTGGCCACCGGCAAGGCCCATCAGCAGGTGGGTGAGATGGGCATAGCCCTCAGGCGACAGCTGGCAGCCCCCCAGTGGGTCTCCCCATGCAGAGTCAAAGCCAGCTGAGACCAGCACCAGTTCTGGGTTAAACTGAGGCAGGGAGAGAAGAAACACATGGGCATGAGAGTGGGCGCTTGGGTAGACAGTAGGTGAGACAGACCCAGACACTGAGACAAGGGCAAATGAAGACATGAAGACGAAAGTCAGAGAGGTGGAGACATGAGACTTGGAGGCTGAGAGTCATTAAGACCAGAGCCCTGAAACTAGGAAGGGGAGAATGTGGAGACACAAGAGACAGAGACATGGAGAAGGACCGATAGTTATGGATACATCAGATACAGATTTAGAGACACAAAACACTAGAAAAGGACAGATGGGGACATAAGACACACAGAGACAGAGATATGCCCTCACACACATGCCCAAGGGTGAGATCAAGAGGTACACGCTCCCCTCCCTTTGGTCAAACATGTGACACATGTGCATAAGACAAAGTTTTATACACATGTTGACAAAGAGAGGTACACACATACTTCCATTATAGAAAATGACAATTCAAGCACCACACACAGATGGTCACATACAGCCACATATACCCACACACAATCAGACAATCCCATATAGACTGGACTAGACATCATACTAGTCATGCACATAGTTTCTCACAGAAGGAACAGTAATCCAGTTGCCCCTACACAGATACAATCATACACATGTCATCACTGCCTAGTCACAATTGTCCACCACTGTTGCACCCACAGGTAGTCACTTACACATGTAGTCACATACATAATTTCAGTTACGTACATGTGTAAGGCAGTCACAGCCAATGTGCATCATCAGACAGACATACCCATGTGAGCATGTGTAGCTGCACAGAAGTTAGAGGTGGCACTTTTATCCACCTTCTGAGTTAGTCACACACACGATATGCCACAGACATACAGTTTACACAGGGAGAAGGCTGTTACCTACAGCCACTCATGCAGTAAGGCAAATGTATACAGGCCACCTCCGATCAGAGAGACACAGCATCCAGCCATTGCAGACAGACAGTGAGATGACTGTCACACACAGCCTCTTACATGCAGGAAGTCACACACCGGCTGTCATATAAGAAGCACTCACCACATAACAAAATGGTAGTAGAAATGGTAGAAATAGTCACCTATGCAGTGTCTCACATACACACTCAATCCCCTCCCCATCTTGCACATAGTTCCGTAGAAATGGCAGTCACCCCGGGTCACCATCATATACAGACACACAGAGCCAGGAACACAAAGACCACCATCGCACACCCGGAAGAATTTCACAGTTGCACACAGAGAAGACAGTCATGTACACAAAGGCCATCAGTCACTCCTCTCTCCCCATTGCTGTTTGTCTCACAGGATCAGTCACCCGAAAGTCAGACACACGGGCACTCACTGCTGCCCACACAGCTGTGTCACATGCATCCTGGAGCGTACCTCATAGGCAATGGGAAGCACCAGACGATGCCAAGCAGCCAGGTACTCAGAGTCACCCATGCGAGGACCATTCCACGCCACGTTGACGGTAAAGCCTGTGCCTGCGGACCGGCCCACCTGGTGGCTGGCGCCCTCATCCCCCATGGGAAAGAAGGTGCCATGATCATAGCGGTGCAAGGAAACATAGAGCACACTGTCAACGACAGGGTGGGGAGAGGGTCATGCTTGGTTAGTGGCCCAGCACCTCTAAAGCGTGGCCCACCCATCTCCTTGGCCCTACGCCACCCCGGCCCCAGCCCCTCACCTGGGGTCATCTTCAAATATGTGCTGAGTTCCGTTACCATGATGGATATCCCAGTCCACAATCAGGATCCTGAGGAGGAATAGCTTCTAAGTTATCCAAGACACTGGCCCCCTGAGAGAAGGCAGGGGCTAGACCCTTTGGATGTCTGTAGGGGCATGTATTGTGGGTGGCCACATCCTGGTCCTTAGGGGAAGTGTTGGGTGGCAAGCTTGTGGGTTCTATCAAAGTAAGGATGACAGCTGACCCTGGTGCCTGAACAAGTTACTCACTCAGGGCCACACCCCAGTCCCTGTGAGGGTAAGCACAGGGGAATTGGACCCTGGTTTCTATTGGGATAGTCATCAGAGGCCAAATGCTGGTGGAGGGGGGGTGCATCCTGTTCAATAAGCACCTGAGTACCACCATCTTGGGGAGGCCTCTCCAAGTAAGCACTGAGAGGCTAGACCCTCAGTCCTTTCCTGGAAAGTGCTGGGCAAGTGGACACTCAGGTGTTTCTGGGTAAATCTTAAGGGGCTATGCTATACCATGGGGCCTGCTGAGTATGCACTGAGCTGGGGGGCCCTCACCGTAGTGCATGTCCACTGATGGCTTGGGCATGGCGAGCAGCCACAGCCACAGAGTTGAAAAAGCAGAAACCGCAAGCAGCATCCTGGTCTGCGTGGTGTCCAGGAGGACGTACCACGGCAATACCATTCAAAACCTGGAGGAGGTGTGAGGAGCCAAGATCAAACCACTGTTTTCACTGCTTTCCTTCTCTTTATCCCCTTGCTTTTCCTGTTCTCTTTTTGGCCCTGCCACTACCAGTTTCTACGGGAGCCCAGCCCTGCAGCTCCATCCCCATGGCTGCACTTCCCAGTGAGCATGGCCTCAGGTGAGCAGGGCTCTCCTCCTCTCCTCCCCACCCACCTTTCCTGGGCCCTGGCAAATCTTCTCAGAGTAACCCCTCTCCCTCCCCCAGGACTGCCTCTCTGAGCCAGAGACCCACTCCAAAGCAGCCAGACCTCTCCTGCCAGCACGGCCTCCACAAGACAGCATGTAGCACCAGTGGCCAGCTGTGCACAGGCAAAGGTGCTGGGACAGATGTAGATGGACTCAAAGTTGGCACTCTCACAGTGCAGCTCCCGGGTTTTCATTTTCTCTGTGGCCCGCAGACGACTCACATACTCAGCACTGGAGGCAAGGGGGCACGACAGATAGTCAGGTGGTTCCAACTCCTCCATGGTCCCTCCCATGACTCCCAGTAGCTCCATGTACTCAGGCTCCAGCCCCCAGGGGGCATGTGTGAGCTGAGGCCCCATCCCACCCCTAAGCATGAGGGTCTGACCTGTGGCAGGTGAACAGTTCAGTGTCTGTGGCAGGTCTCACAGGCAGGGCGAGACAGCGCGCAGCAAGGCCCAGCTCCTCCAGACGGCACATGATCCGAGAGACACGCTGGGGTACCTCGGGGTGGTGGCTGGGAGATGGGAGACAGAGGTAGGGCTTAGTGCTTGAGGGAGAAGAATCCCTACCCACATAGCCCAGCTCTCCAACCACATACTTGTCCCACAAGTTGTAGTGATCCATCATCCGCTGGTCATAGACCAGCCCTGTGCGAGCCTGAAACATTGGCCACATCAGGGTTGGGAGCACAGGGGGTGGCCATGACTCCTCCTCATCCTCCTCCATGTTCTCCTCCATACTGTCCTCCTCCAGGGTGTAGCCTGTAAGGGGAAACCACATTCACCCTACTCTTCCACCCTGGATCACTGAAATACTCAGAAATGTTTATCCAAACATAAAGATTGGGAGGATTGAAACCAGGGCCCAGTGAGAGGGCCTGACCATCCCTCAGCAAGGCAGCCAGGAAAGTCAGAATGCGTTCTCGAAGACTCTCCTTTTATGGTTCATTCCATCCCTGACCTCCCACTAAGCCTACTCCTTGCCTCCTACCTGATCTCACAAGGATCTCCCAGAAGGGCTCCAGGGCTTCCAGAGTACACGACAGTGATGACAGGGCACTGGATGGCAGGAAAGAGACAGTATGACCAAATGGCTCCTAGGTGGGCAGTGAGGGTTCCACTTTCCCCCTCTATCATCTAGGCTCACCTTGCGCAGGGGGCACCAGGGGACTCCAGCATGGGGCAAGGGTCACCCAGAAGGGTGTGGAGCGAGGCACTGACACCCTCAGCCAGGGATCGAAGGTTGTAGCCACCCTGGGAGAATAGGGTGAGGAGGTCAGGAAAGAACCAGATGTTACCAGGGAAGAGTATAAGTAATGCTAACACTAGGGTGCTGACTGCATGTCAAGCAACAAGAAATTTAGAGGGTGACTTGCATTTCGCTTGCTAAATGGTGCTATATCATGATTACTACTACAATTATGCCAGACTTACATAAAAAAAGCAGAGGTACAAGGGAAGTTCAGTGACTTAAGTGAGGTTGTCCAGATAGGAAGTGGAAATGCTGGAACAGGAACTCCTGCTGGACTTGAAAGCTTTGTTCTTATGTCCTCTAGGATTCATAGGCTCATGGATGAAGTGAGTCACTCACCTCCAGAGACAGGATCAGCCTGCCTCCTGCCATACCCATGAGCAGGTGGGTTAGCTGGGCGAACCCTGCTGGAGTGGCGGCCATCTCACCCTGGGGGAGTGGACATGGAGGGTCAGCATGGCTCCATGTAGCCCCTTCTGCTTACCCACCATCCCAGGAAGCCCACCTTACCTTGGGGTCTCCTCGGAGGGCATCAAATCCAGCGGCCACCAGAACCAGCTGGGGCTGGAACTGAGGGGGTAAAGGACTACATGAGGCTACCTGTCCTCATGACCCACCCCTGTCACCCCTGCCCTAACATATCCCAGACCCCCAGGACCTCAAGGGCGACAGGCAGCAGGATTTTCAGGAAAGCGGCAATGTAGTCGGCATCTCGCATCCCAATCTGCAGACAGAGGCCCATCATGGTGAGATGGGGACATTCTGCTCTCTGCCCCGAACCACTGAAGGGCATGGGTAAGCTTCACTCTGGGGGCAAAGGGTGGGCAGACACTGACCTGGTTCCAAGGCACATTGATGGTATATCCCTGGCCTTGTCCAAGACCTACGGTGGACCAGTTAGAGGCCTTCAGGTGGGGCCAGAACCGACCCTGCTCATAGCGGTGGATGGAAAAATAGAGAACACTGTGGGTAGAGAAAAAAAGATAAAGGCGAGGAGGGGGGGAATGTTGAGGAGTCAATCCTGCAGATATCCCCAAACCACAGTTACCAGTTTCCTCAACTATTCATTCATTTTCTCATTCTTTTCCCCCATTAAATCTTTAATTCATATTCATTCATTCTTGCATTTATTTACCCATTACTTCATCCACTCATTTATTTTACCTTTTACTGGAACTCCTCCCCTTGGCCAACATTGCTGTCCCCTCAGTGCCCACCCAGATCTAGCTGAGACCCTGACAGTTAGTGGGTTCATCTCAGCTCCCAAGGACTCTTGACCCCATGGGGACTCTAGATCATGCCTACCTCTGTGACCAAGGTGGTAACAGCAGGACAAACCCTGTGACTCTGGAAGGCCCACAGGGGGTATGGATGGGGCTTTTGAGCCAGCTAAGGCTGCCAAGACCATCGGGCCAGGCTGGGGAGCTTAGTGTTTCTCCTGAAGGCAGTGGGAGACTCGGAAGTTAGGATTAGGAGTTGGTTCTGTGTAGGGTGCTGGAGTGGGAGTGCTGGCAGGGGCTCCATGAGGCCAGTAAGAGGGCAATTCCTTCTTCCCCATAGCTCATAGGCCACCTCTACTACTTCTTTTATTGTATAGGTTATAGATGGTGAGAAACAGAGTACTGAGAGCAGTGAGGGAGACTGACATACAGAACAGATATTGAAAAGACATATTGGTCCAGAAAGGCTAGCTATGGGGTGTGGGAGGGCTTACTCCTGATTGAGGCAAATTCAAATAAATCTCTCATTTATCCATCCATCAGTTTACCACTCCCTGCCTTATTCCAGGAAAATTTAAGGGAGCTTTTTTCCTTTTTTTTTTTTAAAGGGAAATACACAAAATAGTGGTAAGCAATGAATGTAGACAAACTTGACAGGCTTATTTTAATGTTAATGCAGTTTGAAAGTGAAGAAAAATGTCTTGTAATTGGGGAATGAAACTTGCGTGAAACCTCTGGTATTGAGTAGGTGGGGGATGATTTTTTAAAACTGATATATAAATACCAATTCTAAACTTTTTTTTAATTAAGTTAACCATTAAAGGTAGAAACATGTACCATAGAACACAAAGATTATTATCAGGGGGAAGAAAGAACTAAAGCAAAGATTTGAAGAAAGCCAGCCCCACATGAGACCCACCAGAATCAACAGAACTAACACCCAGGAAACTAAACTTATAAAGCAAACAAAAGGAGATTTTAAAATAAGTTCAACTGACTTCCAGTGAGGGAATGGTGGACTGATAGAAATTCCTACAATCCTAGTCAAAAGACAGTAAATGAATGTTAAACAAGTATCCACTCAGAAGGACAGAAGGCAGGGGAGGATTGAGACAGTAAGACTTCAACAAATCCCTGGAAGGTACTTGGAACCTCTAGGAGCCCAAGGTGATGACCTGGGGTTTCTCTGCTGGAGAAATCAAGCAGTTCCAGGTCACTGCATACAAAGTCTATCCTCAACACCCAACTCACCTAATGACCAATTCACTAAATTTACTTGTTTCTTTTAATTACTTCACTTTAATTCTTCTGTTTTCCTTGTCTTCCTAATAGTCTTTTAAGGACTGCCCAACTTGTTTCCACCCCAGGACTCTGCTGTTGGAGTTAAAGGACTGAGATGGGGGACAAGGAGGTTGAAAGGCATGGATAAATTCTTCACCATTTTACACAAAACAGATCCCTCAGAAAGAAATGAAAATCAGACTGACATCAGACACCTGTCAGCAGCAATGAACCCTAGAAAATAATACAGCAATGTCAAAAGAATAGTCAACCTAGGTTAAATGATGGGCCATTAGAGTTCAGGTTCTATGCAAAGAAGTGGATTCTCCTTAGTCTGTTTGATAGAAGGCTGAATAAAGAACTACTTAATAGTATCCCTTACTGAGAAGGATTAGTTTAATCATTTTCTGCTGAAAGGGTAAGCTGGTATCCTTTCTGGAGGGAAATCTGGCAGTAGATCCTAGACTTTAAAGCATACCAGCCCTCTGACTCAGCAATCCATGAGTGGAAATTCATCCTATAGATACACTATAAGTGTAAAATTACATATTTACCAGACTATTCACTGTAGAATTATCTGTAGTAGCAAAAACTGGGAAGCACTATAAATGTCCAAGTTAAATGACCAGAGGTACAACCATACAATGGAACACTGCATAGCTCTTACAAAGAAGGTATTTATTTATTTATTTTTAAAAAGATTTTATTTATTATTTCTAGAGAGAGGGGTAGGGAGAGAGACAAAGAGGAAGAGAGACATCAATGTATGGTTGCCTTTCATCTGCCTCCAGCTTTGGGCTTGGCTGGAGGCCTGGCTTGGAACCTGGTTATGTTGCCCTGGCTGGGAATCGAACCCTCAACCTTTGGGTTCACAGGCCGGCACCTTATCCATTGTGCCACCAGCCAGGGCCTATTTACTTATTTTTATTGTTTTCCTTCTATTACCAGTTATCCCTTTTATACCCTCTTCTACCTCCACTCCCCCCTCCACCTGAAGAACTTCTTAGAAGCACTAACATGGAGCCCTGGCTGGTGGCACAGTGTGTAAGGCACCGGCCTGCGAACCCAAAGGTCGCTGGTTGGAATCCCAGCCAGGGCACATAACCAGGTTGCAAGCCAGGTCTCCAGCCAGGTCCATAGCTGGAGGCAGGTAAAAGGCAACCATACATTGATGCTTCTCTCCCTCTCTGCCTTCCTCCCTTCCCCTCTCTCTAAAAATAATAAATAAAATCTTAAAAAAAAAAAAAGCACTAACATGGAACAGCAGTGTGTTCACCATATGCTGTTATATGCAAAAAGCAAGTTGCCAAAGACCATACAGAGAATTATCCCATTAGGTAGTATGCTAATAATAATGAGAATGAATATTCATACATCTATAGGAAAGAAAAATTTTATAAGGACATAACCTAAGTTATTAATACTTTTTAAAAATCTTCACCTGAGGATATATTTACTGATTTTATAGAGGAAGAGGGGGAGACATAGAGATATGAGAAACAGATTGGTTGCCTCCTGTAGGTGTTGCAACCAGGAATCAAACCACAGCTTAGGCATTTGCCCTGACCAGGAATCAAACCCACGGAACTCTTTTTTGTGTATGGGAACAATGCTCCAAGCAATTGAGCCACACTGGCCAGGGCTCAATGGTTATTTTTAAAAGATTTTATTTATTTTTAGAGGGAAGAAAGGGGGGGAAGGGAGGGAGAGAGAAAAAGAAACATTTAATTGCCTCTCCAACACCCCCACCTAGGGACCTAGCCCACAACCCAGGCATGTACCCTGACCAGGAATCAAACCTGTGACCTTCCAGTTTGCAGGCCGGCACTCAATGCACTGAGCCACACCAACCAGGGCTAAGTAAATAACTTGTAGTAATCATAATTAGAAAAAAATAAAGTAATTTGAGATTCACTCCAGCTCCAGGGTAAACTGGTAAACAAGATCTCTAAATATTTGTGGGCACAAATTTCATCTTTTCCCATTCTTTGTGTGATTCTGTAACCTGTAAGCATCAGTTTCCCCATCTGAAAAATGGAGCACTCAACAGTCCCTGCCTCAGACTGAAATTCAGAGAGCAGACTGGCAGAGTACAGTACAAAACCTGACCTCAGGGCAGGCCCAATGAATGTGAATGCTTTCCCTTCCCTCCTGGGCCCTTTCTGGTTGGGCCTCTATCATCTAGAGTGATACCTAGGGCATACCTGGGGTCCTGGTCAAAGGTGAACTGTGTTCCTTGACCATGGTGCACATCCCAATCCACAATAAGGACCCTGTGAGGGGAAGAGAAGGGGGCACTGTATGAGAGGATCTAGGTGCATTTGGGGGAAGTACCCACGCAGACTACACCACCCCGGGCCACCCCATCACGCTGGCCCTGCTGCCTGCTGCTGACCTCTGAATGCCGTGCTTCTCTTGAGCGTAGCGAGCAGCCACAGCCACATGGTTGAACATGCAATATCCATCCATAAGACTGTGCTGGGCATGGTGTCCAGGAGGCCTGGGCAGGACAGGGAAAGCCACAGATTGGGGGTTCTTCCTCTGTAGAGATGCACTCTCCCTGGCTCTCTAATCCTGGACTACCAACACCCCCAGTGCTGATGCCTGCCAATCTGTCAGGAACTGAGTGACTGGGGACCTCAGACTCTCATCCCCAGCCTACTGCTCTTTCTCTGAAGGAAACTTGATGATGCTCCTTAACAATTATCAATGCATACCCCCATACCCAGCCATTATGCTCCTGGGGACTTAGCCCAGAGCCTATATAACAAAAAGAGTAAAATAACATGTTTATAAATGGACAACAATACTTGCTGCAGCATTTTTGGAAACAGTAAATGATTGAGGAGAACCAAAATGCTTAATGGTAGGGAGCTAGTTAATTTACTGTATGCTTGCATGATGGCATCCTACGTTGGTCTAAGCTATACACTGTTAGAGAAAAGCTTTCCAAGGTGTATAAGTGCAAAATGCATGGTATGGAAGGGAACTTCTTGAATGCTGCAGTTCACCCCTAAAGTAGGGGAGGGAGAATAAAGGCTCTATTTTCTGCACTTCATCAGTTTTGGGATGCCAACAATGATGAGATGCACTGTGATTTTACATGCCAGCAACAAAGCAGAAAATGCTGCCAATTGAATTCTGAGATGTTACTGTTTATAAGATGTATCTGAATTTCAAGATGTTACCAATATGAAAAATATGCATTTTAGAATCAACTAAATATGGTATTTACTCCATGAATAGTCACAGACTACTTCTGGAGGACACATGAGTTACTGGTTACAGTGACTACCTCCAGGAGAAAAGGCAGGTGTCTGGGGGTCTGGGGGACAGGGGTGATAAGGAGACTTTTGCTTGTATCCCCTTTTGTACCTTAAGCACATAAATACACTACCCATTCCCAGTACATTTTACATTTGAGGGGAGAGACGTTTTAAAATGTAGCAAGCCAAATGCTGACAGGTCCTACCTGATGACAGCCATGCCATTCTGGATCTCGGCCCCCAGGACCGCATCCACCAGCCTGAGGACAGAGCCTGTAGCCAGGCAGGCACAGGTGTATGAGTTCTGGAAAGACAGTGGGGAGCCAGAAAGGGCGTGAGGGAGAGAGCAGTTCTGTCTACTCAGCTGCTTCCCCCAGGGTGGGGTGGATGTGGGGATGGGCACCCCCAGGATTCCCATCACCCTTGGCCCTCACAGTTCTCATCCATACCGGATGCAGATAAACTGAGTCATAGGTATCTGCTAGGACGCGGAGTTCTCCCTCATTCATATATTGGGTTGTCTCCATCAGATCAATGTACTCCAGGCTGGGGACATAGATAAAGGGTGAGATTCAGGGGACTGCCTCCCCTCTTAGCCCTGAGCCAGGGCCCTGGCTCCTCTCCAGGTAAGCCCTCCAAGTACCACATCCCTGGACAAGTCAGACCTCAATTGTCATTCTGGAAGAATACTGAGATATAGGCCACATTCCCTGCTTCTTCTCTGGCCCACCTCGTTTCCACTAATATCCTTTGCCTTTTACTCTAGCCACACCAAATCCTATTGCCTGGCCTTTGGCCAGAATGTTCCAGCTGTCTGTACTTCCCTTCTCTCAGCCCTCCTCTTTACCTGACTCACTTTTCTTTAAGTTCAGCTTGGATAACCCCCCTGCCAAGCTCCTTTGCTTGGACCACACCACACCAAGCCCCTCACTTGGGTTCCCACAGTCCCCCAGGGAACACCCTGATCACTCTGTCCACACACACATCCACAAGCTGTTTACGTGCCATGTTATAACAATAGCTCAGCAAGCCGAGGATATGTCAAGCACCATTTTAAGCGCCCAACGTATATCAAACCCTCCTGAGGAACATTTATTTACCAGTCACCATTACAGATGATGACACTGAGATTCAAAGAGGCCAGGAAATTTGCCCAAGGCCACAGAGCCCATGCATGATGTTCCATCCCAAAGCATCCAGTCTTCCCCGGAGGGCCCAGGGTAGGCTCCTCCCCACCCCTACAAGGTCATGAAACTTTCACCTGTGAACCAATGTCAGCTCCTCCTTCTCAGCAAACCGGGCCTAGAGACACAAAAGGAACAAAGAGCTAAGGTGCTGCCCACACCCAGGTTCTGCCGGCTCTTGCCCTACACCCAAGATGCCAGCTGGGGAACTCACCTGAAAGGACACACAGCGTTCCAGGAGGCCCTCCCGGATCAGCTGCTCCTTGATGGCATGGAGCCGCTGTGGGCCTTCAGGGAAGCTGGGTTGATGAGAGATATAGTCACATGCACACATAGATATGAACAGGGACACCAGTGAGCAACACATCTGGTCCTGCACACCTTCTCCATTCACCCTTGCATAGCTGCTCACGCCAGAAGCTTCAAAGTTACCCCAATGCCTGTTGGTTCTGTTCTCACAATATATACAGAGCCTGATCCTCTCCTTATCACCTCCACTGCTGCTACCATAATCTCACCTGGGCTACTGCAATCACCTCTTCACTAGCTTTCCAACTTCTGCCCTCATTCCCCCTTTCTTTGCACAGTAGCCAGGCAATGGCTAAAACCCAAAGCAGGCCTTGATTGGTGTGGCTCAGTTGGTTGGGCATCATCCCACAAAGTGAAAGATTGCTGGTTCAATTCCTGTTCAGGGTACATGCCCAGGTTGTGGGCTTAGTTCCAGTTGGGGTATGTGGGAAAGGCAACTGATCGATGTTTCTCTCCCTCTCTACACCCTCCTCTAAAAATAAATAAATACAATCTTTTAAAAATATTCCAATCAGATCACATCTTACCTAAACCCAAAACTTTCACATGGCTCTTATCTCATCAAACAAATACTTTTCAGCTAGCTCTCCTCCCTGCTTAGTGCACTCTGCTCCCTGCATCTTCATGGTTTACTCCCTTACCTCCTACAGATGCCTGCTCAAATACCAACAAGGCTTTCTTTGACCATCCCATTCAAAACTGTTATTTCTGCTGCTCTTCTCCCTCTCCCGCTTCAATGTTTCCCCAGATCACTTCTGTTTGTAACCCACTGTGTCATTTCCTTTTTGTTCATTTATTTACTATTTCCCTGGTTGAAAATATAATTGCCATAAAGACAGGGGTTTGTTTACTTTTGTCTACTGCCACGTCTCCCTAGCTCCTCAAGAGATGGTAATCTGTATTCAGTAATGAAATATTTTGCCATTCTGGGTTTTCCATTGGGATAGAAATAAGATCCTGAACTGGTAAATACATAAGTATAATAATGAGCAAACAGTGACATGAGCTAGGAAGATTTCAGATATCAGGTGTGGGAGGGAGGAGAGTGGTCAGACATAGCCCTCCCTGAGAAAGTCAGAAGATGTGAATGTTAACTGGGAGAAGAGAAAGTGGAAATTAATCTCCAAAAGAGGAATCAGCCAGGGCAAAGACCTGAGATAAGGGAGTGTCTGGAATGTCGGAATGTCGAAATGTCAAAATGTCGGAAAAACAGCAAAAGGACCCAAGCGAGTGTCCTGAAGTGAAGCAAACGAGGGGGAGGACTGGCAGATGAGGTCACCAGGGTGATATGGGCCAGATCACGTGGAACGAAGAGGCCAAGATGAATAATGTGAACTTTACCTTGAGGGCAGTGTTCTGTCCTTGAAAGACTTTTAACAAAGAGAACATTATTTTGTACATGATTTTTAGGCTGCTGTGTGGCAAAGAGAGAGCAGGGGTAGAGTGAAAACGACAAGAGAGGGATCCTCTACCAGTATAGGTGAGAGAGTGGTGGCAGTGAAGGCAGTGAGAAGAGGTCAAATACTGAATACATTTCAAATAGAGCCAAAAGAATTTGGTGATGGATTTTGGGATAGTCCAGGGTCTTCTATGAAATGCCCTTGAAGCCACTGGTCTTAAGTCCTCCTACAGCAAACTCTTCATACTACTATTGGCTGTTTAATGATCTATTCTCCTATTCACATATCAGCTCTTTGAGAAGGGACCCTGTCTGTCTTGTCCAACACATTTGTATTACCAACTCTGTCAGACAGTAGGCACTCAAATGTTTTCTGCCTAAATAGTAAGAACCCCTTCAAGCCTGAACCCCACCTTCCTATCTGCTTCCAGCCTCTAGGCTACTGCAAGAAAAGATTCGTTCTTGCTAATGACTCTAAGTGTGCATATTTGTATGGTTCAGGGACAACCTGGAGGAGTAAGCCTCACCTGGCATCCCAGAGGCAGTGGAATTCATTAAGTTGCTCATCAAATACCAAGCCAGTACCAGGCGGTGTCTTGGCCTCAAGGTTCAGATCCTACAGGGAAAAAAATGGGAGACATCTTAGGGCCTGAGTCAGAGGTAACATCCTATACATCCAGGATGTTGAAGCTCAGGATTTTCATTGTCACAGGAGGCTAAATTGTGGCCTGGCCTCTCTCACCAGCCCTTGCAGTCCGCCGATTAGGTCTTCCTCTGCTCCCTGGCTGAGCTTCTTCATTCTGCCTTTCTTCTTTACCTCTGCTAGTTTGGGGCTGCAGCGGAGTCCAGTACCTTTCTTAACACCCGGTTTCTGCAGAACAGAGAAAGGTCAGAGTCCACTGTACGGCCCATTGCTCCCCCTCCCCCTCATCCCCACAGGTCTGGCGCCTCACCGAGATGATGCTGGAGTCAAGGTGGGGCGAGTGGAGGTTGTGCCTACTTCTTCGCTGCTTGCTTGTGGTGGAATCCTGGCCGGTGGAGGTCATGGTCGGGGAGACTTCACCCCTGATGATGTTCTGGGGGTTGCGGTGGAGGCGACTGAAGGGGCTAAGTTGCCCTAAGGACCCCACATCCCAGCCTCTTTCCAGGCCTCGTCCCTTGTGCTATCCTATGTCCCACCGCCTTCTAAACCCTGTCTCCCTCAAGGCCCTCTCCCTCCACTGGGGTGTCCATTCCACCTGGTCCCGCCCATTCTACTAGACTCCTTTCAAAGAGCAATTAACCCCCAGACTCAGTCCATTTAGGGCTCCATCTTTCCAGCAAATCGCCGCCCCTTCCGCTCTACCAAGCCCCATTCCCAGATCCTTTCATTCCTCTCAGCCTCTTCACAGACCTCATCTCTTCACAGACTTGCCCTTTCCACCCAATCTCCCAGAATAATCACCCACCCTTTCACGCAGCCAGCCCCAGACCCCGGCCCAGCCAGATTCCACCCTTAACGATCGACTTAACTCTACCTCTTACCCGCCGGACCGGCACCTTCACTCGGCCAGATTCCTCCCCAAACGTTTCAACAAGCACCGCTCCTGAGGAGACAGCCCCTTTCCTTCCATCAAACCCCACCCCCTGCCCAACCCTACCCCTGATGCTTTCCCTAGCCTCTTCAGTTTCTAGCCACCTCCCGCCATCCCCCGCCCCCTCAGTCGACGCCAACCAATCCTTTCAGCTCCACTCACTGGGAGCAGCGCAGACCTTTTCTCAAACTCCGCCCAGGGCTAGCACCGCTCAATTTCCAGGGCCCTGTGGGGCTACTGGTGCCGAGGCCAGCTCTTCCATTGGGCCAGTTCTCTCTACTGACCGCCCAGATCCCGCCCACACCGGGGATCTTGCCGCAGGGCCGCGCTCCTCGTGAGAGCTAACGGCCGTTGTGTACGTCACCACGTGACGCGGGCCGTTCTGCGCCTGCGCGAAGCCCACGCCGGCGGTGGGCGCGCGCCTTTAGACTCAAATTTGCCCCTCCCCCAACCGTCGCCGCTTTTGTTCTGCTTTCCCCGGCTTGCGGTCCCTCCGTCCTTATCCAGTCACCTTAGGACCTCTCCAGACGCACGGCGACTGTGCCTTTCGGTGACTCAAGAGAGCAAGCAAACAAGCAAGCAAATGAGGGAGTTAGGAAAACGGGTTTTCTCTCTTTCCCGAGGCTTCCCGCGCGGCGCGCGATGATGACGTACGCGGGTGGGCTGGAGCCCGGTTAAACTGGAAAATGGCTGGTGGCGGCCAAATGGTAGTGCTAACGATGCTAAAGGAGATGAAGATTTTTCTGAATTAACGTTCACGAAGGTGTATCGTGAGAAAGGGAGTATCCCCCAAAGCAACCACACAATATCACTTCCCCAATAAATAAACTAGTAGGTTTACACGCAGGTTACGTGCAGAAAAGAGGAGCTTACGCAACAGAGCAATAGAGTGAGCCTAGCAGCGTCCAACAAGCCCCAATCACTTAGGGCCTCCCCGGCTGGAGAGGCGCGTGTTGGTCTCAAGCCAGACAGCTACAGTGGTGGCACTGGTGTGGGGGAGCGGAAGTCCTGTTGGGCTCCAAGCGTGACCTGTGGTACAGCCGAGCTGACGCATGAACTGGTCAAAGCTTTGAGTTCTTACAGCCCACTGTGGGTTGTGGTCCCACCCACTCATAACGGTGTCCAGATGGAGTTTTTGTCAGACTTGCAACTTTGCAGTCCTCTCCCAAGGGCATTCCATTACACCTCATTACCTCAGCCTTGGGTATATTGCCATTTGACTTAACTGTCATGGCTGACAGTGACTCCATATTGGATTATCAAAGGTTATTCTAAAAGTCCTCTCTACTCTTGCTCTATACAAGATGGTACAAGGGGAGCACTCACCAAGTGTTATCTATTGATAGTCTGTCGTGAAAATGGGTGTCGGGGCAAAAAGAGTCTTAACAGGCAAATAATTGAAATGATAGCAAGTATTACGATAGGTCACACATTGTTGTTGTAAGCCACAATTCTGTGAGGTAGTTCCCATTATAAGGCTGCTTTGTAGATAAGGAACTGAGGTTACATGACTTAGCCATGTGACCTTGGGCAAGTTACTGAACATCTACGTGCTTCAGTTTCCTCATCTGAAAAATTGTGATAAACTAGTGTCCAGGACCAGAATGAACTTGGGGAGGGGAGGTTTTCTTGAACGGCAGCTCTCCTTGTCAGTCTCCACCAAGTAACCTCTGCTTCCAAGCGTGTGCATTGCATGGGAGAAAGGGGAGTTACTCCTGTGGGAGGGGGGACTCCCTCCTATCCCACTTCTGAACAGCCCTGCCAGAGGCGGGTTTGCCCTCCTAATCTCCCTTTCTCATTCTTCACCATTTCCTACAGGGCTGTAGGCTGGGACCAGAAAGATAAGAGGTCTGGGGTTCAGCATCGCTGACTAACAAACAGATTGACAGCCCCACCACCCACTAGCTGGGCCCTCTGACCTTTTTGAAACCCCTAGTAACAGCCTTCTCTTTCCTTCCACTCTTTTCCTTCAGCAAGTCTTTTGTCCCCGTGGAAGAACGTCACAGCCCTAAGACCTTTAAACCTCCACACACAACAAAGAAAACATAATGATACACACTGATGAACATTCGGAGGTTGTGATGCCTGCAAAGTAATAGAGCCAGGAGTCTTGTAAGAGTCAAGACCCATTTTTCTGTATAGTCAGAAGAAAGCAGAGGTCAGCAAACTTTCTATGAATGACTAGATAGTAAATATTTTAGGCTTCATGGCCACATACAGCCTCTGGTATATTCTTCTTCCTTTCCCTTCAAAATGTAAAAATAGGCTGTGGTCTGGCATTGGTCTGAGGGTCATAGTTTGCTGATTCCTACAATGAGTGTCCGTCTTTGCTTTCCTTTACCTGGTTGGGATCCTTTTACAGGGTAAATGCAGAAGTTCCTTATTTCCTGAGGAGAGGTGTCCCTTTTATGTGAGGTGTGAGGATGGATTCATGGACAGGATCTGGTCACTTCTGGTGTTTTTCCACTGGGTCAAGCAAATGCCCCTGTACAGAATGAGAACAGGGATTCCTATAGTTTCTATAGTGTATTTCTTCCATTGAACCAATTAGGGGTTTCTATACAGGACAAGACAGGTATTTTTAGAGAGCTCCAGACTAGGGGTTCCCAGATAAGTTCAAGATGGGGCTTCTTAGACTGCATTATGACAGGTTACTACAACGAGATCAGATGGTCCAGTTCAGGGTCAGCACACGTGTTTCTGTACAGGTTTAGAGCTGTGTTCATATAGACAGTAGGATCCAGCATTCATGTACAGATTCAGTTGAAAGATTATTATTAATTGAGTCAAACCAGGCTAGCTGGTTTTTAAAAATATTTTTTAAATTTATTTTTATTATTTTTAAATATTTTATTTATTATTTTTAGATAAAGGGGGAGGGAGAGAGGCAGAGAGGGAGAGAGACATCAATGTATGGTTGCCTTTCACCTGCCTCTAGCTACAGACCTGGCTGGAGACCTGGCTTGCAACCTCATTATGTGCCCTGGCTGGGGAATTGAACCAGCAACCTTTGGATTTGCAGGCCGACACCTTATCTTAGCCAGGAGGGCTAGCTGTTTTAACAAACAAACCCAGAATCTCAGGGTCTTAACAAATAAATGTTTATTTCCTGATCATACAAAATCCAATGTGAATATCAATTACTGAGTATTCATGGACCCAGGTAACTTCCATTTTGTGACTCTTCTCTCTTCTGAGTTCTTACAGCTCTCACTATTCAGCTGGTAGATGGGGAAAGAAAGAGAGGAAGGGTTCCATGAGAGGTTTTCATGGGCCAGGCCTGAAAGTCATGCATGTCACTCTGAACACACACCATCAATCAGAACTGTCACATGTTCACATCAATTGTAAGGGAGGCTGAAAAAGTGAGTTAGCTCAGGAAGAAAAGGAGCAGGTTTGAAACATTTATAAGTAATGCCCACTATAGGATTCTGCAGAATCCACAGAACTGCTGTTTCATGTGGTAGTCACTAGCCACAGTCAGGACAGTGATTATGTAAAGGTGAGGGCAGAGCTTCCAGAACAAGGCTAGGGCAAAGGCTGTCAAAGAGAGTCACACCAGGGCTTCCTATACAGGGTCAGAAGAGTTTCCAGAGGGCAAGGTTAGGAGTTCTTATAGTCAGGTCAGGGATTCTTGTAAACTATTCAAATTAAGGATTTTTGTTGAAAGCCAAGAAAAGGTTTTCAGCAGAACCTGGTTATATGTTCCAGTACTGTTATAGGCAAGGCTTCCTGTAGAGGGTCAAGGTCATGGAACCAACACAGGTGAGGACAGGAAGCCTTGTATGGGGTGTTTGGGTGGGGGGTCCTCTGCCTGGTGAGGATGTAGGTGCCTGTATATGATGAAGTCTGGGCTTAAAGTACAGGGTCAGGGTAGGCACCCCACCACAGGTTCAGGAAAGGATTTTCCATGTAAATTCAAGACCAAGTTTCATGTTGAGAGTTGGATCCTAGGTTTCTGTCAACTCTATGGGGTAGGGTGTAAGATAGGGATTGTTGTGCAGTGATGTCAGGGGTCATTGCCAACAATGAAAGCAAGGCTCCTGAACTCAATCAGGGTTCCTAAAGAGGCTGCAGATGGAGTCTTCTGCAAACAGAGTCAGGTCAATGGTTCAGAACCAGATTTTACTGCCAGTAAAGTATTTCGAAAGTGCGACCTGAAAGGCAGGGCTCCAGTACGGTGTGAGGACAGAGGTGCCCTGTCCAAGGTCAAGGTGGGATTCCTATAGAGAGATCAAGGCTCACAAAAAGGGTTTGGACAGGCAGTTTATAAAGAGTGGTACAGGTGCTTCCTTACAGTGTGAGTTCAGAGATTCCTAACTGGGATAAAGCAGAGGTTTCTGTGCTGTGGAAGGCAGGGGTGCCTCCTGTGCAAGGTAAGGACTGGTATTCCTGTCTAGGGTCAGGATGGGTTTTCTATTGATAATTAGAGACAGGGTTTCCTTAGAGTTCCAGAGCTAGGTTCCTGTACCAGGCTTGGGCTGCCATTTTTATTTATAATTAAAATTTTTATTTATTTATTTATTTATAGACAGAGGGGAAAGGAGAGAGAAAGAAAGGGAGAGAAACACCAATGCGTGATTGCCTCTCATGCACCTCCTGGGGACCTGGCCTGCAATCCAGGCAAGTGCCCTGACTGGGAATCGAACTGGTGATCCTTTGGTTTGCAGGCCAGCACCCAATCCACTGAGCCACAAAAGCCAGGGCTTTTAAATTTTTTTATTTTTTTAAAAAGATTTTATGGACTGCCATTTTTATAGGGTTTAAGGACCAGGGTTCCTGAACAAGGTGGGTCCAGGCGCATTTCCAGCACAAGTTCTGAAAGAGGTTTCTGTCTGAGACAAGGATGGGGGCTCCTATGGGGTGAGAGGGCCGGAGTTGTGTGCAGCAGCCAGGGCAGTTCTGGATATTCCCTGTAATGAGCATGGACTACAGCAATTCTCCAGTGTGTTAGTGTGCTAACTAGCTGGAAGGATGCCATTCTGTTGAGGACAGCTGCTTACCCACATGGTCCCACAATCCTCACTTCTGGAGCTTGAGGGGAGAAGCCATACAGAGCAGCAACCCAAAAGCAAATCCAGATTTGAGTGAACTGGGGAGTGAATTATTTTTAAAAAGAGAAAGAAAAGCAGCGCAAATAAGTGTGAACAAGAATCACTTTTGGTGGGGTGCTCCCATCCTAAATTCACTCCTTAAACTCAGTGTGGTCAGGGCAAGTTACTCATCAGTTCTGAACCTCATCTTTTCTTTTTCTTTTTCTTTTTAAATATTTTATTTTATTTTACTTTATTTTCATTATTTCCAGAGGGAGAGGAAAGGAGAGCGACAGAGAGGGAAAGACATCAATGTATGGTTGCCTTTCACCTGCCTCCAGCTAAGGACCTGGCTGGAGACCTGGCTTGCAACCTGGTTATGTGCCCTGGCTGGGAATTGAACCAGCGACCTTTGGGTTTGCAGGTGGGCACCTTATCCACTGTGCTACCAGCCAGGGCTGAGCCTCACCTTTTCAAAAGTAAAATGAGTATGCGTGTACTTTTCTTTGAAGTCTTTTTTTTTTTTTCCAGATGTTCATGAACTAAAGCAATTGAGGCCTTCCAGCCATTGTCCACCACAGTGAGCACTCAGTAAATGGTACTGCTTGCTGCTAGGAGTCTCTGGGAGTGCTGAGTCCAAGCTATGGAGCCTGGGTCAGCCCTGTGCCACCAACTGTGTGGCCTTAGGAGAGCCACTTATCTTGTCTGGCTCAAGATGTAACCTGACTCAGTTAAAGCTCCTCTGTGAGGGTTTGTTCAATGGAAGAACAGAGTCCACTTTAGAGGGAGCAATTCACCCAGGTGAACAGCCATGTTGAGGAGGGAGTTGACACTGTGGGGAGCTCCCCTACCCATGAGGTCTAAAAAATCTCCCCTCAGAGGCTATGTTGTCCTAATATCCTCGTCTCCTTCTCTACCATTTCCCACAGGACTGCAGGCAGAGCAGGGCTGAGAGAGATAAGAGATGAGTGACAGAAGACCCATGGACAACCCCAAGGTCCTGTACTGGACTTTTGACCTTCTTGATGGCTACCATTCCATCCCCACTCTTTTCTCCCATTCCTGTTCTGACCATATCTTCTGACCCTTGGAAGGGGATCCTCAACTTACACCGACTGAAACCATATTTATTGATACCTCCACTAACAAGTACAGAAAGCTGCTCACATTGTCAGCCTCTCAGAGACACTGTAACATGGCATATGATACATGATATACTCACAGACACAGACTTGCACAGAAGCACTGCTGTTACCAGACCCACAAAGACATCATGACACGTAGTACCTCATGGTCACACTGTTCTTTCCACACACCGTCATACACAGTCCTTCTTCAACATTTCAAAAATGTTTATTGATCAAATGCTGTTCCCAGTACACATGCTGTCACACCATCTCAAGACCACCCTGTGTGGTGCACAGCCACACAAGTACAACCTCACACACTTCTTCAACACACCCTGTCATACACTTACTTCCATATCCTCTCATACAGTCACTTGCACCCTGTTTCTCACAGTCACCTGGTGTCACGCACACCATCTCTCACAACCTCACCCATGGTCACCACCTTATAGAGCAATTGGCCAACCACACATTGTCCCTCCTCATCATGTGTGGATACACATACCATATCATACGACCCAAATGCTGCCACATGTGATTACACATACACTGTTATAATTGTACATCATAGCCCACTATCATGAAGGGTCACACGTGCCATCTCACACGGGCTCACACTATCATCAAAGAATTGCAGACACTGTTACACACCCCACCAAACACAGCTCTTTATTCGATCCCATATAGACTCACAACTCCAATTTCAGGACTTTGGTAATTTTATTTTACAAAAGCTTTGAAGGTCCAAACTGAGGAGTGCCTGGAGCCCAGAGGATTGGGTTGTATAGACTACTGGCTACAAGAGGAGAGGGACCCTACCCCCTGCTCTGAGGCCATTGTTCTTTGTCCTCATGAGCTGAGCGGTGCCACCACAGTGGTGGTAGTGGTTGGAGGCATGGGGCCTGTAGGGAAGGAACCTGTAGATGAACCCAACAGGGGCCCCGGGAAAGGCATGAGGTGACTAACGGGCCCTGACAGGACCACAGGGCCCAGGCCTTGGTAGAGATGGGCAGTACCAGGTGGGCCCAATGTCAAGCCTGACGCAACTTCCCCACAATTCCCACTACCACCACCCCCAGCCACTACCATGAAGCCACCGGCTGGTCCTTCTGCTGCTCCTGTACCTCCCAGGCTTGACCCCCGTTTCTTTTTCCCTTTTCCAGATGCCTTGCGGTTTCTAGTCTGAATACCATCCTTCCGCATGGTCAGTGGTCGGTTCACCTGACAAAAGGGAGGTCATGAGTGTTTCCCAACTTCAGATCTTTGCCCCTGTGTCTCCATTGGGAATACCCTTTCCACCCCATCCCTTAAGAATAGAGAACTGGGTCAAGGACTAGGGGAGCAGGCCCCACCCATGGCACAGATATTGTCTTAAGGAATCATGAGCTTGTGAGGCCCTAAGCTGGGGGAAAGGTTAAGAGAAGCCTCTCACCATAGGACTAGCTGATGGCTGGAAGGGAGGAGGAAGAAGATGAGAAATGGAGAAGAGAGAAGGGAACAGGAGGGAACGAAGGGAGAAAGGAGGTGCAGGTGAAGAGAGGGGTGAGGGGGAAGGAGGAGGAAGGAGGGACAAGGGAGAAGAATAGCAGGGATAAGAGAGGAAGGGAGTGAAGAAGAGAGGGAAGGGGACATAGGAAATCAGGAAAGGAAAAGAAGGAAGGGAGCGTTAGCAGGATGGGTAGGAGAGGGGGCTGAGGCTCCAAGAGGTGGGGCTCACCTGGTGTAGCTTGTAGTAGAGGCCACAGGCATTGCACACAGGGTCCCCACTGGCATTTCTCCGCCACAGTGTTGTGGTGGTTGTCTGGCAGTTGGTGCACTGGGTACCTGCCCGTTTGCTGACAATCTGGGGGAAGTAAAAATGTGAGGATCAGTGCACTGGCAGGTGGAGGACACAGAGATGAGGGTCAGCATGAAGGCAGAGCTTCCTGTACAGGGTGTGGACCATGGGTTCTCTATGGGACGAGGACATGGCCTTCTGTCCCAGGGCTTTCAATATTGTGTGGGGAACATTAGTAGTTCTTAACTTTGATGGACATTGGAATTACTTGGGGTGTTAAAAATCATCCTCTTAGACAAGAACCTAGTATAAAGGATCCATGGACATGGACAACGGGTGGGATTGACTTTGGGGGGGATGGGTGGGTGGGGAAGGGGACGGAGGGGAGCAAAAAGGTGATGGATGTAGTACAACAACAATAAAAAAAAATGATCTTGATGCTGTGGAAGCACCCCAGACCAATTAAATCAACACCTAGGGAAGGGCCAAAAGGTGATCCCAGTGTGCAACCAAGGGCGAAAACTTCTGTGGAGGGAGTGGACGGGATTCCTGCTTACAGCCTGAGGGAAGGTTGAGGATAGGCACTCCTGAACAAAGCTGGGTTCCTATACGGATGGCGGAGGGATGGGGATGTGGGTTCTTATAGAGTGTGAAGACAGAGGTTCCCTGCTTGGGGTGAGAGCAGCAGTACCTGGGGATGGGGAGGCAGGCCTGGGGTCTTACCAGGCGCTTCTTGGGCCGAATGAGGGGCCTGTTTTGCCCATTCATCTTGTGATAGAGGCCACATGCATTGCACAGGTAGTGGCCTGTCCTGTCCCGCCGCCACAGTGGAGTGGCTGTTGCTCCGCAGTTCACGCATTCCCTGGCCTCTGGTGAGGTGGACACAGGGGAAGAGGAAGCCAGGGCTCAGCTCAGCTTTGCCTTGGATGCCCCCCTGCCCCAACCTCCCTGTCCCTTTTTGAGAACCTCACCACAGGTGGCCAGGGGCAGGGTTCCACGAAGCTTGGGGGAGGAATAAGCTGCTGGATTGAGGGGGCTTCCAGTGGGAGAAAAGAAGTTACTAGGAAAGTCAGAGCCCCCATAGGCACCGCTGGGGACAGGGATTGATGAAGGCAGTGCAGGCCCCAGTGTCAAGAGGTCCGGACTCAGTCGTTCTGTCTTTAAGGTCTCCAGAAAACTGCTGCCGCCTTTCCCATCTGGGTCTTCTGGGGCCTGGGGAGGGGAATCCTCGCGGGTGGGGCACACGGTTGAGGGAGAGTAGAGGCCAGTCTTGCCATAGGCCCAGCTGGCATACGGTGAGCTCCCTGGGATCCCCTCCATACAGTTGAGCAGTGGATACACCTGAAAGACTGTTTCAGGAGTGGGTATGGGAAGGAAGGAAGGAAGGACAGAACGGTCTAGCCATCCTGCTTTCAGGATACAGTGGTGCCCAACAACCCCAACATTGTGGCCAATTTTCCAACATTTCCATGGGTGGCCAGAACAGCTGCTGGCCAGTAAGTGACTCTCGGATCCTGAGCCCCGCTGGTCACTCTGGCCACTGTGGTAACCTCCAGTTATTTCCAAATGGGCTTTGAGGATAACCTGTGATTTGAAGCCCCAAGGGTCATTTGACAACTAGGGCCACCACCACCACCCACTTCCAACCCGCTTCTCAATGTGGCAGGGTGCGGAGCATGGACATCACCTGATCTGAACTAAACAGGGCAAGTGGTCAGCACAGCCATGTGAAGGCTTCTGACCACTTTCAAGATGGCCTTGAGGGATTCTGGCCTAGCTAAGGGTGTCCGTGGTAACCCCAAGAGCATGGAACCAGTACCAGGAATGCCACGCAGAGGAGTTACCTGGAGAGTGTCTGTAGGCCTCGGCGTCCCTATAGTAGGCCAGTGCTGCAGCTGTGGCTGAGGCGGTGCTCGGAGCAGTGGAGGAGGCTGCCGCATCCAAGCCCTCAGGCCCAGAGGAGAAGAAGACCCCCGACTCTGGTAGTGAGGACACCAGGGCAGGGTCCATAAACTGGGGCAGAGGCTCAGAGGTCCCCAGGGCCCCCAGGCCAGGGAACTCCATGGGGCCTCTGAGGTTTGACCTGTGAGAACAGAGTGGGTCCTCAGACATAGACATCTTCCCCCTCCCCTCCGCAGCCCTTCTTCTCTCCCTTCTCTCTCCCCCTACTCCACCCCCTCAGTCTTTATATCCCTCCTTTCCACCTCCCTAGGTCCCTTCTCTCCCTTCCTCTCCTTTCCTCCTTTCTCACTCCTTCCTCATCTCTCCCTAGTGTCCTACTCTATCCTCTCACTCCCTGTCTTCTTCTCCTTTCCCATTCTCCTTCCCTTCTTGCCCCATTTGTTTTTCCTCTCCTCCCTCCCTTTCCTCCTCTTCTTCTCCTTCCTCCCTTTCTTCTCTCTCCTCGCCCTCCTTCTTCCCTCCTGTCTCTTCTTTTCCCTTCTTTCAACTTCTTTTCTTTCTCCTCTCCTCTTTCCCCTCTTCCTTCTCTTTTATCTCCTCCTTCTTCCTCCTGTCTGCCCTCCTTTTCCTCTCCCTTGACCCCTCATCCTCTCTCCTTACCTCTTTCTCTTCTCTGTCGCTGTCTCTTCCTTCTTTCCCCTCCTTCCCCTCAGCCACTTCTCTCCCTCTTTCCATTTCTACATCTCCACTCCTCTTTCCTCCCCTCTTTTTTTTGTCTTCCCCTCCAGGCCCTTCCCCTATCCTCCTCCATATTCCCCTCTTTCTCCTTCACCTTCTCCTCTCTGTTTTTGTTCATCTCTTTCTCCCTCTCCTCATTTTCTCCTCTCCCCTCCTCCTCCACTTCCTCTTCTCCCCTGGACCCCATCTTCCCTCCCTTACCCCTCTAGAGGAGTCTGGGTGGGGTGGGCTGGAGTGCAGAATCAGAGTTCCATGAATCCCTTGATAACCCCCTGGGACCTGGGGGCTCACCCTCTTATGATCCCCAAGTTCATCCCTATCTACTGCATCTTGCCTTCTGACTTTCTCAGAAACCCCAAAGTTTCCGGCTTGACTCCCTTCCCCCACCTCAGTTGAGTCTGCAGACAGAGTTCCTCCCTGCTCCATGGGGGGGTCAGTATCCTCCACTGCTTATCTCTGCCATCCCCACCCAACTTTTGAAATCACCCAAAGGCCACTGGCTTCCTCTGAGAAGGGGGACAGGTGGGAGGTGTTCCCTTTACCCATACCCACTCCCCTGGGGAGGCTGGCCATAGTTCTGCTTTCTGTTTCCTTCAGTCCCAACCATCCCCAGGCCTCAGTTTCCCCATTTGCCAGATAGGAGGTGGTGATGGCGCCAAACTAAGGCCTGTGAGATGGCGGCTTGGTCTATGCCCCTTTACCGCTATGCTTCCCTATATGTACCTCTGCCTCCCTGGGTCTCTTTTTCTCTGCCACTCTGTTTCTTCTCAAGTCTGCCTCTCTGCATTTCTTTCCGTTTCTCTACGCAGCCATTATATACACATTGCTCTCTCTTTCTGTGCTTTCATAAATGTCCAATGTTTTTCTCTTCCTTTCTCTGCCTTTTCATGTCTTTATCTTTGATTATTTCTCTCTATCTTTACCTCTCTGTCTTTGTCTCCTCTTGTTTCTCTTAGCTATCTTTATCTTTTATGTTTTTCCCTCCTGACTCATATCTACATCTCTCCCACTCTGTCTCTTTCTGCTTGTTTGCCTCTCCCTGCTTTCCCTCTCTCTGGGCCTTATGGCCTTATATCTATATTTGTTTTACACCCTGACCACACCCCACTGCACACAGCCCCAAGATCTATGAAACCTACCCCTGACCCTGACTTGTCCTGTAAACCTGAAGGTCTCAGTTTCCCTATCTGTAGGATGGAATGATGGGCGTAGAATGGAAGGGCATCTTCAAATCCCTTGCCCGTGTAACCCATTGTGTAGACAGGCTAAGGGCTGGGCCCAGGGTTGGGGATTATGCTGGGAAAGAGATGACCTGTGGATGTACCCACAACCAACCTAGGCTCTAGGGTTCCTCCCCAGGGACCGTGTCTTGCCTCCTCATCTGAGCCTCTCTTTCCTGTCTGTCTCTCCACAATTCAATTTGAGTCTCTCTTTCTTCCTCCCTGTCTTTCTCTGCCTCTCTCTCCTTGTTTCACCCTTTGTTTCTGTTCCTGGACTTGCTTTCCTGCGGTATATCTCTTGTTCATTCCAAGTTTTTGTTTCTCCTTTCTCTTTTGCATGTCTCTTGTTCTTTTCTTTTTTCTTTTTTCTTTTTTGTCTATTTCTTTTCTCCTCATCTTTTCCTTTATTTCTCTCTGTCTCCTTGTGTGTCTCCAGCCTTTTGTCTCTATCACCACTGTTTCTTTATACCCTCATCCTCATCTCACTTTCCATAATCTCCCTCCAGCACCCTCCTTCCCCCTGCACCTGACACCTTGGTGGGTTCAGGGCTGCCCACCCCTCTCATAGCAGGGGCCCAGCCCCCCTCCACCCAGTTATCACTCTCCAGACAGAGATAAAGTTTATCTCGAGGCAGGGGGATATGAAAGCTCCTTATCAGCTGCCCCACTAGAGTAAGTTCTGCCCCAACTGGCAGCAGGCAGCAGGCTGGCACCCTCAACTCTCCCTCGGCCCAGCCCCTGGCCCAGCCCCTGACCCCAGGTAATGTCCAATTCCAGCCCTCAAGGGAGGGTCCCTCAGGACTAAAGGGGACAGAGCTGGGGTCTGAGAGCAGATGTGTCTTGAGAAAGTTTGAGGGTCATGTAGGAACTAAGTCATCAGAGAGGTTTTGGGTATAGCTATGAGGTTTTGGAAAGCAGATACGGGGTTTGAGGAGCAGACAACATTGAAAGGTCACAATTTAGGATCAGAAGTAGTTGTGAAAACAGAGACAAGGTTGAGGATCAAGGGTGAAGTTTGAGAGTGAGAGATCAAGTTGAGAACTTGGAGATGTAGTTTCGGAAACAGAGAAGAATTCTGGGGGTCATGAAAAAGTCTGGAGGTCCAAGGGTTTTACTGGAGCACAGATGAAGTTTAGGAGTCAAAGACAGGCTTGGAGTGGCAGAAATGTGTCTGATAATTAGAGACGGGTTATGGGAACACAGGAGGAGTCTTAGAACTGAGATAGAATTGAAGTAGGGAAAGATTTGGCACCAGAGAGATACAATGGACAGAAACATTCTGGAGCTGAGATGGGATTTAGGGAAGGCTCACAAAAGGATTCGTGTCACAGAACAGATTTGGATGAGTAGACTTGGTGTTTGGGGTGGCAAAGATATTTTGATGCATAGGCAAGGAGTTGGGAGAAAGAAATGGTTTGGGGGGGGTTCAAAGAGAAGTCGAAGGAAGCAAATACAAGGTTTGAGAGGCAGAGATGGGAATAAGAGGATGGCGCTAAGGTTTGCCAGGCCAGAAACAGGTTGGGAGATCACAGGGAGAAATTAGAGCAGAGGCAAAGACATTGAGCAGACAGGTCTTAGGGAGCAGAAATAGTCAGGGAGAAAAAGTGAGTTTTGGGGGAGAATCCAGAGACAGAGACAAGTTCAGGTGAGTGAAAATCAGATTTGGGACAGAAATAGGACTTGGGGGACAAAGGCACGTTTTAGGGGGCAGAGATAGGGTACAGGGAGCATTAAGGGATCAGGAGAACATAGATATTTTGGAGTCTAGGCAGAGAGAGGGGGTAGGGGGATAGGTTTGGTATAGGGGTGAGGGTTGGAAAGACAAAGGTAGTCTGGAGAAGCTGTCAAAGGATTCAAGGGTGGTAGACACGTTGGAGGCCAATGGCAGGTTGGGGAACCTGAAGCAGGCTGGAGGATTAGCCTTGAGCTAAGGAGCAGCAGGCCCAGAGTTTGCCTTGCTGGGGACTCTTGGGGGGCTGAGACTGACCTGGGCTGGTTGGTGCAGAGGGTTCAGCTGCTTTGGGGATGTGGCGAGCTCAGTGTGATCCCAGGGGATGTCCTGGCTGGCCTTGGCCTTTGAGGCTCCCTTCCTCCTTCCCTCCTCCCTCCCTCCCCTCTCCCTCCTCCCTCCTCCCCAGGGAGTGGCTGGTACACCAGTGGGTGGGGCAGGCCAGGGGAGGGGGCGGGTTCCCTACTGGTGGGGCACCTCTTGGGTAGTGGGGATCTTCCTCCACCCCACCTGCTCACCCACCATGGATTCTTGGACCCTGTTCGACTTGGGCTCTCATGGACTTCAGTGTCCACCTAAACAATATGGGCTGAAGCCAAGATAACATGAAAATAGCAGATATGGTTTCATGAATCTACAGAGCTTTTCAGTGAGTGTTTGTAAAGCCCCTACTGTGTGTTGGGTCAAATGTGGGTTGGACACTTACGTATGTGAGTCTTCCTAGCCATAGGAAAAGGAGGGATGTGACTGTACCCATTTTGCAGACAAGACAAATGAGGCTCAGAGAGGTTCAGTGGGATTTGAACGAGAACCCTTGGGACATCTTGATGACCCAGGCCCAACTGCCCGGGGGCCAAACCATGGCTGGTAGGAGGCAGGGGCACACTCACTCAGCACCCCACTGGGGCTTACGCCAGCCCTGGCCTGCCCTGGGGCAGCAGATAAGTCTTATCAGATGGAGGCCACAGTGGCTGTTGGCTCCGCGGTAACAGGCTGCCTTGGGATGGGGGGCGGGGCTGGGGAGGCACCCAGGGACAGTGGCCTCAACTTCTTGCCCGCCATGCTGTTGTGGAGGCGGGAAATAGGTAGGACCAGGGGCTGGTTCCTCTGCGGGTCCTTGAGGAGTGGGCTGGGTTAAGGAAGAGCAGGAATATTGAAGGGATGAAGAAGAGTGAGACGGGAATCCAGAGACACAGAGAGATAGACAGAGGAAAAACACAGAACTGGAAGGAGGCAGAGGGCACAGAAAGAAAAGAGGGACTGAGAGAGGGAAAGAGATACACAGAGCCAGAGACAGTTAAAGATAGACAGGAAAACAGGAGAGACAGAGACGGACAGAAGGGACAGATAAAGCCTGAAAATGACAGAGGCCAACAACACAGGTGGAGACAAAGCCAATGCTGTAGAAACAGAGACAGAGAGATATTCAGAGACAGAGAGTTTGAATGGAAGTCCACGAGATCTCGCATGGCAGTCTGGGTACACCCTGGGCAGGTGGTGCTGGCATTGGTTGGGACAAGGGAATGTAGATTGAGGTGGACCCATGTGATTGGCCTGTGGTTCTGCTCTCAACCTGCTGAGCAGGACCCTCAGAGTCCTTAGGCCTTTGCAACTCAGTCCCCACTTTCCTGCCCTGTCCTACCTCCCCCAGATAGTAACAACAGTGGCAACAAGCAATGTCTCATACTATCATAGACCCAGGCCTGGCCTATTCTGAACAATTTATCCATACGTAAACAGACACATGCACACAGTGTACAAAGTAGGTGTCCATCTTGGATTCCCATAAGGAAGGAGGTAAGACTATGCAGTCATGGCCCCAGAACTTCATGGGTCAGGGCGCTGTCCAGACTACCCATTCTACAGATGGGGAGACTGAGACCCACTGAGGGAAAAAAAGGCAAGAATGGAGCCCTGGGTCAGTGGGTTCTGCTTGCCCATGGCCTACCCTGGAAAGAGATCCCCATACTCATCTTGTCTCTCTGGCCTCGGTGTCGTCATATGCAAAATGGGAGTTTTGAGAAGCAAAGGGAGCAAGGCCAGGACTTGGAATTTATTGAGCTACTGCTATGTACCACTCCCATGCCAAGCCCTCATTGGTAAGAACAAAGGAGAAAGACTCCAATGACTTAAGTAAAGATGATTTCAGGACATCCACTCTGAAGCCAGCCCACTCTTATTTATAGACCACCCTACCACCAACTCGCTGTGTGGTCTTGGGTCAGTTGCTATCTGCTCTGAGCCTCAGTTCCTCATCTGTAAAGATCAGTAACAATAGTGGCTACTGCAAAAGATGATGAGGCCACTAAGCAGGATTTAATCCATGAAGTGATTTTAACTCAGTTGAATTTGAAATCTCATTAACTGTTGGGTAAGTATTCTTATTAATTGAGTACCTACTGTGCCTGAGGGATAATACTTAGACCTTTTCCACTAGAACTACTACTAACTCTAATACTGTTGATAATAATATGCTGACACCAATACTGATTCTAATTATTAATACTAATATTAATTCCAACTTGATACTAGCACTAATACTGATTTTAATAATAACAATCCTAATATTACTTCCAATCTAACAGCAATGCTATTGTTAATACTATTTCTAAAACTGATAACTGTTATTTATCCTAATTCTATCAACAACAACAACAAAATTGATTCTGATACTGATACTTTTCTTAGTACTAATATAATAACAACAGCAACAATGCTTGCCAAGTCACCCGAGGCACTGTGCTAAGTGCTCTCCCTTCATAATTTTATCCTGTTCTCACCAGGTCCTCATGGTTTAAGTGCATACAATTGCCCACCATCTTCCAGACTGGGTGTAGGCATAAGAGGAATGAAGATGTTTGTCCAAGGCCCTGGGTTCTTGTCTCAGCTCTGACACTGATTTGCTGCATGATTCCGGGGCAAGCCATCCTCTGAGCCCAGTTCCTTCACCTGGAAGATGGGTATAATTATAGAGCCCACATCAAATGTTGTTGAGATGCCACTCAACATGGGGACTGCCTAGCACAACAGAAACGGTGAGCTCTGTTAAAGATAACTCTCCTCAATGTTATTATTACTAGAAACAGCAGTTGCAGTATAGGGGCAGAGGTAGGGAAACCTGTCCTCTTGTGGAAGGGCAGACTGGAGGCATGTCTCATATAAGAATTTGGTCGCTAGACTCATGGCCCATTTCTTCATAACGAGGGAGAAAGGGCTCAGGAAGGGAAGTGAAGGGTGGGGACTGGGGGCCTCAGAGTCCTGCCTCCATCTAGAGCCAGCAACTCTAAGGCTCTGAGGCCAAGTCTCACCCTATTCCCTCCCCCATCCCGTGGAGGGGGCACAGGCCCAGAAGTCTGCGGCTACAGTTCAGCCAGCAGGGAGGCAGCTGGGAGTGGGCAGATAAGGGAATCAGTGGGGCCAGGCCAGGCTTTGGGGGAGACCCACGAGGGCCGGAGGTGGCGGGTGAGGGTGGGGGTGGAGTGTCCCAGCCAAGCATCCTCTCTTTCATACCTCCATTTGAGACTCAGCCCCATCATCCTCTCTTCCTTGAAGTCTTCCCTGACTGGTTCCCTCACTCCTGGCATTTTCTGGTGTTCTAGAGCTTGGTGTCAGCCCAAGGCATTTGGACCATTCATGCCTCTTCCAGACTGTGGGGTCCACAGAATGGGGCAGAAACCTGCTCTATTTACTTCAGATCTTTCAAAAAAGAAATAGCCCTGGCTGGTGGCTCAGTGGATAAGGCGCCGGCCTGTGAACCCAAGGGTCTCTGGTTCAGTTCCCAGTCAGGGCACATGGCCGGGTTGCAAGACAGGTCGGCAGCTGGAAGCAGGTGAAAGCAACCATACATTGATGTTTCTCTCCCTCTCTGCCTCCCTCCATTCCCCTCTCTCTAAAAAGAATAAATAAAATCTTAAAAGAAATAATTTAACAGCTACTGTTACAGTCCTTGTACCAATTCCATCTTCCCTTTTTCCTTCCAGTGCCTTGAGTTTGGTGACTATTTTTATTCTAATTAGTATATATGTATGTACCTATAAGCAGCATAGAATACTGGGGTTTTGGGCCCTGTTTTTGAACTTGATATAAATGGAATCATATAGTATGTGCTTCTTTTGCTCAGCACAACATCTGTACATTCATCCAGATCCTTGCGTCAATAGTTCACTCTTTTTTATTAAGATGTAATTCACGTACCATAAAATTCACCCTTTTAAAGTATACACTTCGGTGATTATGCTATTCACATGGTTGTGCAATTGTGAACACTATTCTAGAACATATTCATCACCCTCAAAAGAAGCCCTGTACCCATTAGTAGTTATTTCCCGTTGTATTTCTGCCTCCTCCAAGTCCCTGGCCACCATTAATCTAATTTCTGTCTCATGGATTTGCCTGTTTTGAACATTTCATATAAATGGGATCATATCATACAGTATAAGGAATAGAATTATAGGGCCTTATGGTAATTCTGTTTAACTTTTTGAGGGACTGCAGAAGTGTTCTCCACAGTAATGATATGAGGGTTCCAATTTATTCACATCCTTTCCAACACTTGATATTGTCCTGCTTTTTGATTCTAGCCATCTTGGGATGTATGTGATGTGGTTTTGATTTGCATTTGCTTAATGACTTAGGATGTTGAGCACTTTTTCATGTGCTTATTGACCATTTGCACATCTTCTTTAGAGAAATGTCTATTCAAATTCCTTGCCTATTTTTTATTAGACTGTCTTTTTATTTTTGAGTTGTAAGAATTTCTTATATATTCTGGATGCTAGACTGTTACACATAGGTCATTTGCAAATATTTTCTCCTATTTGTGGACTGTCTTCACTTTTTAATTTATTATTTATTTTAAACAATTTTTATTTATTATTTCCAGAGAGAGGGGAAGGGAGAGAAGCAGAGAGGGAGAGAGATATAAATGTATGGTCTTCTTTCACTTGCCTCCAGCTACGGACCTGGCTGGAGACCCAGCTTGCAACCTGATTATGTGCCCTGACTGGAGATCTAACCAGCGACCTTTGGGTTTGCAAATGCCTGTCCACTGGGCCACCAGCCAGGGCTGTCTTCATTTTTGTAAGAGTGTCTTTTGAAGCACAAAAGCTTTCGGTTTTGACAAAGTCCAGTTTATCTATTTTTTCTTTGGCTGCTTATGCTTTCAGTGTCATATGTCATATCTAAGAAACCATTGCTTAATTCAAGGTCATGAAGATTCACTCCTATTTTATTTTAATAGTCTTAGTTGTTACATTTAGGTCTTTGGTTCATTTTGGGTTGGTTTTTGTAGCTGGTATAAGGTGTTCATTTTCGCATGTGGATGTTCAGCTGGCCCAGCACCTATCTGTTCAAGAGACTCTTCCTTTTCCATTGACTTGTCAACTTGACACATTTGTGAAAAATCAATTTACCCATAATGTATTATTTTTGTATTCTGGATTCTATTCCACTAATCTGTATGTCTATTTTTATGCCAATACCACAGTAGCTATGTAGTAAGTTTTTAAAGTGGGATGTGCGAGTCCTCCAACTGTGTTTTTCTTTTTCAAGATCATTGTAACCATTCTGGGTCCCTAGCAATTCCACATGAATCTTAGGATCAGTTTGTCAATTTTTGTAAAGAAGTAAGATAGGATTCTGATAGGGATTGTATAAAATCTGTATATTAATTTGGAGAGTATTGCCATCTTTGCACTATGTAGTGTTTTATCTGTAAACATGTGATGTGTTTCACTTATTTAGTTTCTTTTAATTTCTATCAACAATGTTTTACAGTTTTCAGTGTATAAATCTTATTTATATTTTGTTAAATTTAATACTAAGCATTTTATTACTTTGGTGCTATTGTAAATAGAATTGTTTTCTTAATTTCATTTTTTAATTGTTCACTGTATGAAATATGATTAATTTTGTGTAATCTTATATCCTGTAATCTTGCTGAGCATATGTGTATGTGTGTGTGTGTGTGTGTGTGTGTGTGTATAGATATAGATGTATGTATATGTATAGCATATAATGGTTTTGTTGTAGATTCCTTAAGATTTTTCTGAGTAAAAAAATCATGTCATGTGCAAAGAGAGATAGTTTTACTTCTTTTTCTCAATGTGAATAACTTTTACTTCTTTTTTAATCTAATTGCCTTGACTAGAACCTCTTGTACAATGTTGAATAGAGTGATGAGAGGAGACATTGTTGACTTGTTCCTGATCTTCAGGAGAAGGTTTTCTGTATTTCACCATTGGCTGTGGGGTTGTTGTTTTTTTGGTAAATGCCTTTTTTTTAATTTAATTTTTTAAAGATTTTGGCCCTGGCTGGTATAGCACAGTGGGTAAGGTGCCGGACTGCAAACCCAAAAGTCACTGGTTCAATGCCCTTGTTAGGGCACATAACCAGGTTGCAAGCCAGGTCTCCAGCCAGGTCCGTGACTGGAGGCAGGTGAAAGGCAACCATACATTGATGTGTCTCTCCCTCTCTGCCACTCTCCCTTCCCCTCACTCTGGAAATAATAAAATCTTTTTTAAAATAATAAAAAGAATAACAAATTAAAATACTTTATTTATTATTTTTCAGAGAGAGAGGAAGGGATAGAGGCAGAGAAACATCAATGTATGGTTGCTGCCTCCAGCTACGGATCTGGATGGAGACCTGGCTTGCAACCTGGTTATGTTGCCCTGGGTGGGAATTGAACCAGCGACCTTTGGATTACCAGGTTGGTGCCTTATCTACTGTCAGGGCTATCTGGTTTTGATATAAGACTAATACTAGCTTCATAAATTTATTCCCTTTTATTACTAATAGTCCATGGAATGGAAATACCATGATTTGATTAACCATTCATCAGCAAATTCATAATTTACAAACTCATAGTCTTCTTTCTGAGCACAAACATGTGAAAGAGTTTCTCCAGGGGCAGGGAATATTAGTCCATCTACCCATTTACCTACCCACCCATCTATCCACCTACCCAACCATTCATTCATCCACCCCTCTGCTGCCCTTCTTCCCTTTCTCCCCTCCCTCCCTGGCTCCCTCCTTCTCACCTTCCCTCCTTCCTTCAATAAATCATCTCTCTCTAGGCATATAATATCTGGATCCAAAGCAAGTCATCTTTTAAAAATGGTCAGGAAACTTGCTACAGCTTTTGGCAAACTCTTTCACATACTAAAATCCATCCATACATATCCTCTCTTTCTAGCATTTTTGGTGTTTCCTGGGGTTCACTCATAGAACCTGGATGAATTACCATCTGGGTGGGAACTGTTTAGAGACCAGACTACACAAGACTAGACTCCCTTACCTCAAGAGACTCTCATAGATGCTCCTCCATCCATCCACCCATCCATCCATCATTCATTTATTGATTCATTCATTCAAGAAGCTGTGTTTTCCCCTTTCCTCTATGCCCATCTCATTTACTGGTTCCTCGCCTTGTTCGGAGCTCTGTCTTTTTTAAATTTAATTTTAATTAATTAGTTGTTTGTTTATTAAAATACTTTATTTATTATTTTCAGAGAGAAGGGCAGGAAGGGAGGAAGAGAGGGATAGAAGCATCAATGTATGGTTGCCTTTCACCTGCCTCCAGCTAGGGACCTGGCTGGAAACCTGGTTTGCAACCTGATTATGTGCCCTGACTGGGGAATCGAACCAGTGACACCTGAGTTTGCAGGCTGGTGCCAATCCACTGAGTTACACCAGCCAGGGCCAGAGCCTTGTCTTTGGGCCTCTTCTCTAGTTGACATTTTCTCTTTTGGTGAACTCATACAATCTCTGTCACTCACTTCCCTCACTTCCTCCTCACTGGTCCCCTGATGTTACTCACACACACTAGGCACATTCATGTTTTAGGCCTTTGCATTGGCTCTTCTCTATGCCTGGTATGCTCTTCCTTCAGCAATCAGTGCAACCTTCCCCTTATCTCTGCAGGTCTGTGCTCAAATATTTCCTTCTCTGTGAGATTTCCTTGACAATCCTATTATACATTGGAAACTGCCGCAGTGATTTTTATGTTCCCTCTTTTTCCATATTTTCTTTTTCTCCAACGTGTTTACATCCCCTAACATACTTAGTATTTTCCTTACTTAACTTTATTTACTTTGTATCTCTAGAATGGTAACTCCACAAACAGATATGCTTGCTTCTTCTGCTCAATGTTGTCACTCTAGAACCTAAAATAGGGCCAACCACACAATAAGTGCTCAATATGTTTATTAATTGAGTGAATGATGTGGTGTTGGGGAAAATAGAAACAGAGGAAATTTGTCTTTGTCAGGAGCTGAGCATCAACTGAGATGAGTCTGGACTTACCAGATCCAAAGGCAGAAAGTGCCACATCCCCTGGGGTAAGACCAAATAAAGTACACCAAGAGGAGCTATTATCATCTGGGCTGGTCCTCAAAGATTTCATGGAAATCATAGAGATCATGGGGTTCAGTTAGGCCTTGAAAATAGGAGAAACAGCAGGCAACACCTGGAAGGAGTGAAGATGAGTCTAAAAGGATAAAAAAGGATGAGTTTGAGGACAAGGAGAAATCTGTCAGAGGCCTTGAAAACCAAGGGCCTGACCCTGGATTTGGTCCTCAGAGATGTCATACCCTAGTCCCTGACCCCCCAAGGGCTCAGAGACCTCATGCACTAGATAAACACCCATATATAATGCCAAGACAATAATAATGAAGAACTCATATTAATTGAGAGTTTATTAATTGGGGTGGGGGCAGTTTGGGAGGAGAACATTTAGCCTTGTAGGTCTAGTCCCAGACCCACCTCAGGTTCTCCCAGCAAGATGTGGGGAGTGCCTAAGTTTTCAGTGCTTGGAGATCTTTGGGTCTGGGTGAGGGTCCAGAGGAATGAGGGAAGAGGGCAATGTTGCAGGGAGCAAAATGAAAGTTTCAGCTTCAATCACAAGGAAATATAGTTGGACACCTCAATCAGGTTTCTGTCAGGGTCTCGGAAGTAGATGGACATAATTGGCCCTTTTGCCCCTGTTCTGGGGACTGGACCCTCCTCAATGGGGACATCACAAGCCTGAAGTAAAAGACAAAAGTCACTGATTACATTCCATGCATGAGATCAAAATGTAATTCCTTATATAGTGGCCTAGATGACCCCTGTATCTTTATGACCTCATCTATCATTCTCCCCTCCCTCCCTCTGTTCCAGCCACTTAGCAGCTATATGACCTTGGGCAGATAACTGCCCTATATCTGGTTCCTAGTCTGTAAAATGGGAATGATGATAATAGTGTCCAGTGCTATTTAGTAAGTAGCAGAGCCAGAATTCAAACCAAGGCAGGCTAGGCCGAAGTCTATACTCTAACCCCTATGTTTTCCCCACTTTACTTCCAAACAAGGCCATTTCACTGATACTTTCCCAAAAAGGAGTCTAGAATATTTGCACAGAATATATTCAAGACCCTGATCTGTATTCCCCAACAGAAGAATCAATGCCCCCTTTACATGAAATAATTTTAAGTATTATGGGGACACCAACATTAAATAGTAGCAAATTAGAAATTATTTCCTTTTCAATCTTTCTTCAATCCTTCTGATTATACCAAGAAGAAAGTCTCTGGTGGATGCTAGGAAGTTCTTAGCACCTTCTTAACCACCTGCCAAATCTCTATTTGGAATGTCAGGCTCACAGAATTCACAGAATAGAAGTAGCTAGACATTGTAATGCTATTTTAGCTGTTTGTTTTTACCTTCCCTTTGTGCCAAGATATAATAGGTTTTTCATTTACTTGGTTGAACATTTTCTTTTTACATAAATGCATATATGTAGAGAATTTAGGAAATTATTTTACAAAGGTATGTACATAAAGTTTCCTTTATTTTTATTCATTTTATTTTTTTAGAGAGATGAAGGGAGGGAGAGAAGCATGGATGTGAAAACACCGATCCGCTGTCTTCTGCAAGCTCTGGCGATGGAGCACAGAGCCAGCAGCACAGGCATGTGCCCTGACTGGGAATCAAACGGCAACCCCTCTATTTGTGAGATGAGGCCCAATCCACTGAGCCATGCTGGCCAGGGCTAATGTTTCCTTTTAAAATACATTCATTTACATGAAAAAATGATGTCAATAAAAATAATGAGTAAACAATTGTGGATGCGAGGAAACCTCTTATGCCTGAAATTTGAGGAAGACCTTCCTGGGTCATGCTGTTTTTTTCACCACACCTGCAGCAGCTTTCTCAAAAAGAATGGAAGTTTAACTCACCTTGAGGTGCTGAACTATTTCTTCCAAAGGTGCCTCTGTGATCAGACATATGTCTAGAGAGCCAGGAACCGGGTGAGCAGCTTTGGGTTCTATTTCCTTTCCCACTTCGTGAAGGTTAAATTTCTGGTCCCCAAAACACAATGCTTTCCTGTCTCCCTATTTGGAGAGAGAAAACAACCTAAAGCTCAACCTCCAAGATGAGTATGAGGGAAAGTTCTCCCTAACTACCCCAATAAGGATTTAAAAACGTAGAACTGGGCTTTGAATGAAAAAAACAACAATCCCGTGCTCCACCCCAGTCTTATTCCTTTGAGACAATTATTATTATTTTTTTAATCCTCACCCAAGGACATTTTTTCATTGCTTTTTAGAGAGAGTGTGAAAGGGAGAGAGATACATCAATGCAAAGCATCGATTGGTTGCTTCCTGCATGTGCCAGGACTGAGGTATGTGCCCTGACAGAATCCACCTGCAACTTTTCAGGTCATGGGAGGACGCTCCAACCAACTAAGCCACACCAGCCAAAGCTAGACACAAATTTTTTTAAAGATTTTATTTTTATTTTTCAGAGAGAGGGGATGGGAAAGAGGCAGAGAGGGAAAGAGACATCAATGTATGGTTGCCTTTCACTTGCCTCCAGCTATGGACCTGGCTGGGAATCAAACCAGCGACCTTTGGGTTTGCAGGCTGGTGCCTTATCCATTGTGCCACCAGCCAGGGCTTTCTAGTTTTCTTTATGCATTTATTCTTTTTATCTTCATTCTCCACTCCTATCCCCACCCCAGTTATCCATTATAATGTGTTTGATCTTTGGTTTTCATAAGTTATTATAAAAAGTATATTATTGTTTTTTTGTACATATGTTATAAATGATACCATGCTGTAGGCTTGATTCTGTTTATTTTTCATTCAGCATGATCCTTTAAAGACCTGTCCATCTTGTTGTGTATACATCCAGTCTGATGTTGCATAATTCTATTTCAATGCATAGCATTCCATGTTAGGTTTAACATTTTTATACTGTTTACCATTTTATGGGCTCTTTCCAATTTAAGACATATTTTTTGCTTTCTCTGCATTTCTCACTTTTTAAGTTGTTTCAAATTCTCAAGGATAGTATTCAATCTCTATAAATCTCCTTTCTTCCTAGGATTTTTCTTTCTTGGGAACTTTCTTTCTCCTGTTCCCAATTGGACTGATTGGCCTCTAGGAACATTCTGGGATCTTTCCCTTGGGATAGACTGTGTCCTGACTTTGATGTTTCTCTTATTCCTGCCTTAATCACTCATTATAATGTAGCATAATCTCAATTTTAAAAGCAAATTGGCAAAATTTCTGAGTCTTTTATGTCTAAGAATGTTTTATTCTACCCTCACCTTGATTAATAATTTGGTTGGACACAGAATTTTAGGTTGAATTTTTTTCCTCTGAGAATCTTGTAGGTGTTATTTAATTGTCCTCTAGTCTCTGATGTGAATATTGGGAAATCTGACATCTGTATATATCTTCCTTTGTAGTTGAACTATTTTTCTTTTTAATCTCTTTGAAAGTTCTTAGAATCTTTAATTTCACTTTGATATTTTGTAATTTTCTAAGAATATATCTAATTGTCAATGTACTGGACATTCAGTTAACCCTTTCCGTTAAAAGACTGGAAAGTTTTCTTGAATTATTTCAATGGTAATATTGTTCCTTCCATTTTTCCATTACCTATCTGGAAGTTCCACTATTCAGGGTTTGGAATCTTCTTTACTGATCCTTTAAATTCATCTTACAGATTTTTTGGAGGTTTTTAAAGTTATTTTTTAAAGTATTGTAATGAGCCCTGGTTGGTGGCACAGTGGATAAGGTACCAGCCTGCAAACCCAAAGGTCGCTGGTTCGATTCCCAGCCAGGGCACATAACTAGGTTGCAAGCCAGGTATCCAGCCAGGTTCATAGCTGGAGGCAGGTGAAAGGCAACCATACATTGATGTCTCTCTCCCTCCCTGCCTCTCTCTAAAAATAATACATAAAATAATAAAATAAAGATTTAAAGTATTGTAATCAAATTTTACTCCACCTAAAGTATGGCATTTGCATAAGTAATTACCTTGAATGTTATGATTTCCATTCCCAGAATCTTGGAATAAAACATGGTGGTGTCTTTGATACTCTTTACTGTCATCACGATGTGGTCAAGTCTATGGATAAGACGTGGGGAAGGGGTCTGACAGCTGTGCCTCCATAACTAAAAAATAAAAAAAATTCAGAAGGGATTACATTGTGAGTCACTCCCAAGTTTCCTGTTTCCTTCTCTTTACCTCCCCAGTGAGTATACTTCCTCCTCACTCCTATTTCAAGGGGAAAGTCTTGGGAGGACACTTTTAAAATATATTTTATTCACATTTTCATGAAGATGGCACCCAAAGTGAAGAAGGAAGTTTCTAACCCTCCCAAAACCAAAGCCAAGACAAAGGCCTTGAAAGCAAAGAAAGTGGTGCTAAAAGGCATCCATAGTCACACAAAAAAGAGAAGATCCTCACTTCACCCACCTTCCGGAGGCCTAAGACACTGCAGCTCCAAAGGCAGCCTAAACGTCCTCAGAAGAGCGCCCCTAGGAGAAATAAGCTTGACCACTATGCTATCATCAAGTTCCCCCTAACTACGGAGTCAGCCATGAAGACAATAGAAGACAACAATACACTTGTGTTCATTGTAGATGTCAAGGCCCACAAGCACCAAATTGAACAGGCTGTGAAGAAGCTCTATGACATTGACATGTCCAAGGCCAACACCTTGATCAGGCCTGATGGAGAGAAGAAGGCATATGTTCAACTGGCTCCAGACTATGATGCTTTGGATGTTGCCAACCAAATTGGGATCATCTAAATTGAATCCAGCTAATTCTAAATATAAAATATTTTATTTATTTATTTTTGGAGAAAGAAGGAGGGAGAAAGAGAGGGAGAGAAAGAAACATTGATGTGTGGTTGCTTCTCACACACACCTGACCAGGGACCAGGCTCAAAACCCAGGCATGTGCCCTGATTGGGAATCAAACTGGTGACCCTTTAGTTTACAGGCTAGCACTCAATCCACTAAACTGAGCCACACCAGCCAGTGTGCACCTCAAATTTTGGTGGTCTTTTGGAAGTCAACTCAACCAATTCTTCCCATTTTTCAATATCCCGCAAGCTCAGATTCACTCCCCAGATCCTGTTTTGTATATGAGGAGCTCTATCTTTGGAAATTCAAGGATAATCAGGGCTGACTCTCTGAAGGAATAGAAAGAAGACCAGTGTGGCTTAGAGTCCAAGGGTGAGTGAGGCATGAGCAGGAGGGGAAGGCAAGAGCCAGGTTATTCAGGGTTGTCAAAGCATGGTTTATTGAAAAATAATCAGCCCTGGCTGGTGTGGCTCAGTGGATTGAGTGCTGGCCTGAGAACCAACAGGTCTCGGTTCAATTCCCAGTCAGGGCACCTGCCTGGGTTGTGGGCCAGAGGCAATCACACAATGATGTTTCTCACCCTCTCTTTCTCCCTGCCTTCTCTTCTCTTTGAAAATTGAATAAATAAAAATCTTTTTAAAAAGATATAAAAAGTAAAAAGATAATCAAGACATAGTAATCACATAAAGCTTATTATATGGCTTATTCTAAGCACTATATAAAATAGAGTCCGTTTTATTCCTCACAATAACCCTATATAGATAATAGAGTGACCAGACCATGATGCCCTCCCTTCTGCTTCTATCTTTCTAAAAAGTCCTCTTCAAGGTGCCAGTGGCCCCTGGATTTCTTATGGCAAACCTCAAGGTCACTGCTGTTTCCTGGCCTCTCCCTACACTGCCCCATCCTAATGTTTCTGGTTGAACTAGCTCCCCTGAGCCACCCTGAGGGATTAGAGAAGCCAGCCCTCAGCCAAACCCACTCCTGAAGACATGTTGATGGTTGATCATATGTTGGAGCAGGGCCTTTCTGTGTCACTCTGCTGCCATCTGCTTGTCTTTGAAAGAGGAAGAAAGAGAAAGGAAGAGGGGGTAAACAGATGGCAGCAAATGAAGTTAGCCCACATAGAAAAGAAGCAAGTTACCAGGCCTGGGCTGGGAGGTCCCTAGCCTTAGTGCCCCCAGGAACCACTCCATTCACCTGCTTCTCTGAAATCCTGCCCCACATCCTGGTTGGCAGCTTGGAGAGCAGACAGCACAGCATGGCAGGCTAAATGTCTTGCTATGTGACTTCCAGACAAGCCTCTGGCTCAGTGCCTGGAGATCAAGGGGCAGGAATGGGAGGGCCCTGGGGCTGAGGACCAGTAGTGGTGACAGAGGTCGGCAGGTAGGCGGTGCAAGTACAAGGACTTTTAACGTAAAACTCAGGGCCTTGAAAGTAAATGCTTAAGGTGTGTCTTAGACAACTCAGGCCAACATAACAAAATATTATAGCCCGGGTGGCTTAAAAAAAAAAATTATTTTCTCACAATTTTGGAGGCCAGAAGAGCAAGATACATCAGAGTGTCAGTATGGTTAGGATTTGGTGACAACTCTTTACCTGGCTTGTAGATGGCCACCTTCTTGCCATATCCTCACATGGCAGAGAGAAAGAGCAAGTTTTCTGGTGTCTTCTTATCAGGGCACTAATCCCATCCTGAAGACCCCACTGTCATGACCTCATTTAACTCTAATCATCTCCCGAAGCCCCACATTCTAATGCCATCTCATTGGGAGTTAGGGCTTCAACATATGGATTTGTTGTAAACACTCAGTTTGTGAATAATAGGTGTATACATATAAGAGATTACTTTATGATAACAGAGAAAAAATACCCAATTTGAAGTATTGGGGGGCTTTATTCTAGTATGAGGACTATGACCTTTTAGGATGTGTCTCCAGACTGTGAGCTGTCTGGTCTGTTTGGAAGTCTGTGTCTGGGGTGTGAAGTTAGGAGCTCAGGTAATATATGACCACTATGACCTATTATGGGTGAATACCCATGAGGTAACACAGATTGGAATGTGGAACCTCTTGGGGTCATTCAGAGTGGGGTCCTGGGCTCAGACCATCTAAGGTGTGAGCAACTGTGAGGTCACACAGAGTGGGTATGCACAGACATAGGTTCCTAAAGCTTGGGGCTTGGACACTCCTGGAGTCACTCAGGCTAGAGTGTGGACAGACACGAGGTCACTCAGGAAAGGATGTGAATACACCATAGGTCACACAAATTGGAGAGTTAACATTCCTAAAGTCATCCAGAAGGAGTTTGGGACACTCTTGAAGTTAAACACACTGGGGATTGCACATTCCTGAAATTACACATTTCTTTTTATTTGTCACAATTTTTAATGATTTATTTTTGTTGTATTACAATTGTTTCATTTTTCTCCCATTGCTCTCCCTATCTTCCCCTCCCCTCTCCCACAGTCAATCCTCACCTCTTTATCCATCCTCATCTAAACCCTACTCCTTCTCTTCCCCCCCTGGTCACAGTCATTCTGCTATTTTTTCCTCAATGTCTGGTTTCTTTCTGCTTGTCTGTTTGTTCATTAGTCTTCTATGTTAGGTGAGATCATGTGGTATTTGTCTTTTGCTACCTGGCTTCTTTCACTAAGCATAATACTTTCCAGCTCCAACCATGCTATCACAAAAGGTAGGAGAACTGAAATCACACATATTAACTGGACACCTCCTCATGTCTCACAGACTAGGGTATGAATACCCATGGTATTACTCAGAGAAGGTGACACTCCTGGGTTCATAGTGACTAAGGTAGGGACAGTCCTATGATCACATAGACTGTGTTGTGGACACTCCTATGATCTCAGTGAAAGGTGTGTGGACATTCCTGTGGTTAAAGAAATGATGAGTTGGCACCCCTGGAGTCAGAGATTGAGGTGAGGACACACTTGTGGTCACAGAGAGGAGTTGATGGACACTCCTCCATATAGACTTAGAAATGGACTCTGCTGAGATCAGAGATTGTGGTGTTATTGGCCCTGGGGTCACACAAATGGGTATTTGGACTCACGAAGTCACACAATGGGGGTTTGGAAACTTCTGATCATATGGCCTATAGTGCAGACACTGCTAGTGTGACACTGATCAAAGTTTGGGTACTCCTAGAGTCACACGTTGGGATGGGGATATTTCTGGCTTCACACACAGGGGTGTACTCATTCATGGTGTCACACAGATTGGGGAGATAATGATAATGGAGGCAAGTATTGGAGATCACCAATGAAGAAGGGAAAGTTCAAATACAACCTGTTAATGTAGTTAGAAAAGGAGGCCAGTAGACTGAGGTGGCTCTGATGCCTTGCTAACCTGCATAAGCAAACTGAAACCTAAGCCAGAGTCAACAAACTTGTATCCAAGGAATCAAAATTAAAGAAAAACTGATCACAAACCTCCATCTAGGCTTTCCCAAATAAGACAGCCTTAAGTGCTAGTCAGTCAAATGATAACCTGGTTTTGATGTGTCTTGGAGTGGGCTTCTTTGCATCCATCTTATTTGGGACTCTCTGTGCTTCCTGGAGTTGCATGTCTATTTTCTTCCCCAAATTAGGGAAGTTTTCTTTCATTATTTTTTCAGATAAGTTTTCAATATCTTTCTCTATTTCTTCTCTTTCTGCACCCTTATGATGTGAATGTTAAACCAGAGGCTATACTATCCTCATTTTTTGGATTCCTTTTTTTTTTCTTATTGTTCTGATTGGTTGTTTTTTGTTTCCTCAGGTTCCAAATCATTGATCTGATTCTCAGCTTCATCCACTCTTCTTTTGTTGTTGTTGAATCTTTATGGGTGCTTTATTCAGATGATCAGTGATCTCAGAAGACGGCAGGTTTGTACCCTAACAGACCATCTTAAATTCCATTATGAACAGACCCTTTTTATAAGAAGAAGAAAAGTATAGGTAAGGGGTTTGGAATTCAGGGAAAAAGTTTATCAGATAAAAGCTGCAGCATTCTTTCACCTGTGCTCCTAGGGGTGGTCTTTGTGTCCTGGCTGGTAGTCATCTCACCCTGGAGTATAATGGCTCAGGTACCATGTTGAATTGCTTGCAGTCCTCCTGAGGCATAAAGGTGGAACTGTTTATGGTCTCCAGGAGTTAAGGTAGGTCATACCTTCAGTTCCTGAAACAATCGCTTTTAGCAATAATCTCACCTCGGATAAACCTCATTGGCCACGATACTGCCACTGAGCAAAGTTGAAACAATAGCTTTTTATATACATTGATTACTAAGCTTATTAGCTGTTACCTGAAACTATAATTTTCTAGTATTTGAGTCCCCCATCACCAATTTTAGTGCCATTTCATCTGGAACCACCAAATTTTGAAGGGCAAGATGGGACAAATATACAAAATGCAATACAATATGTCTGGATATGTAAAACATGGAACTTTACACATGTTTGTACTCGCTGTTTGTAGTACTGTTCTGGTTTCTGTCCTACAAACACAGGAATTCTAACAAATCCTATTGGGCATGATTCCAAGTTTTAAAAGCACAATGCATTGTTTAATGCACGTGCTTCATGAGCAAGTATACTTCTGATAGAAAAGGACTTCTAATTTGATAAATTGTCACTGCAAATCTAATTGCCATGCTTACAAGTATTCGTGTCTGAACAGTGGAAGGTTTTTTCACAGATTAGCTTCAGGCTCTATGTGTTTCAAGCACTATTTCCCCCCACATCCTATGTAATTAGAGAGCAGAGTGTTATAGGATATGCTGATGTCCCAATATGACCCTAGATGCTGCACATTCATGTCACAAGTCTGGGTGAGGTTGTTACTGAGCAAAGGAAGCTCTTTCATGTGGCACCTTCGTGTAAGACCCAACTAGTGTTGAGAAAAACAGGTCTTTATTTATAACATTCCAGCCTGGGGGATGGGGGCTGGAAGCACTCCTTGCTCACAGCCTTGTTCTCCCACAGGACCCAGCACTTCCCTTTTTCTCCAAAAGTCTGTTAGCCAACCCCAAGACCAATAGTTCCCCATTCCTTATCTGTTAGCTCTCTCCTTCAGGATCTGGGGTATGATGTCCTCAGCCTCTGTATAATAGTCCGGGAAAGCATGTGTTGTGTTACTCTGGATCATGGTGAAACCCAGGAAGGCACAAGCCCTAAACGTCCTCTCCGGATGTTCCAAGTTCCAAGAGTCCCTGGGTCTTCGAAGTCAGCTGTAGTGGCATGACCAAAGCAGAAGCATGCCTGCTTTCTTTTTTGTTTCACTTTTTTCAAGAATGGTTTTATACAAGTGTTTCAAAAATATGGAACACTTCACGAATTTGCGTGTCATCCTTGCGCAGGGGCCATGCTAATCTTCTCTGTTTCGTTCCAATTTTAGTGTATGTGCTGCCAAAGCGAACACCTGCTTTCTTATTAGTCCAGGCTGCACAGCCAGATTACTCCTTTGAACTGCATAGCTGCTTGCTTCTTCTTGCTTCTTACTGTGGACCAGCTTTAGTATAAACTACATAGCTGCTACATTATGGCCCTCTCACACACCAGACCATGTGGGGGACCTTCTACATCCTTTCAAAACTGAATGGCTCTCCTCTCTCATAGCTGCAGCTTTATTATTTTATTTTTATTTTTTATTGATCATGCTGTTACATTTGTCCCAATTTCTTTTCCTGTTGCCCTCTGCCCTCTGCCCAGCAATCCCACTCCCCTTAGTTCATGTCCATGGGTCATACATGTAAGTTCTTTGGCTTTACCTTTGTCTACACTATTCTTTTTTAAATTTAATTAATTGTATGTATTATTGTTGTATTACGATTGTTTCATTCCTCCCCCCATTGCTCTCCTCTGCCCTTTCTCCATGCCCCCCTCCCTCATTCAATCTCCAGCTCATTGTCCATGTCCATAGGTTCTCCTCACTAGTTCCTTCCCCCTCTTTCTCTTTTCTCCCCCTCCCTCTAGTCACTATTATTCTGCTCCTCTTTTTCCCCCTCGGTGTCTCTTGTTTCCGCTCACCTGCTTGTTTTGTTCATTAGTCTCCTGTATTAAGTGAGAACATATGGTATTTAACTTTTGCTGTCTGGTTTATTTCACTAAGCATGATGCTCTTCAGTTCCGTCCATGCTATCACAAATGGTATAAGTTCCCTCTTTTTTTCTGCTGCATAGTACTGCATTGTGTAAATGTACCACAGTTTTTTGATCCATTCATCCACTGAAGGGCATGTAGGTTGTTTCCAGCACTTGGCTATTACAAATAGCGCTGCTATGAACATAGGGGTGCATAGATTCTTCTGAATTTCAGGATTCTTCTGGTATAATCCTAGCAGTGGATTCACTGGGTCATAAGGCAGTCAGTTCTATTCTTAGTTTTTTGAGGAAATTCCATACTGTCTTCCATAGTGGCTGCACCAGTCTGCATTCCCACCAGCAGTGCACCAGGGTTCCCATTTCTCCACATCCTCGTCAGCACTTGTTGTTTGTTGATTAGTTGATGATGGCCTTCTGACAGGTGTGAGATGGTATCTTATTCTGGTTTTAATTTGCATCTCTCTGATGGCTAGTGATATTGAGCATTCTTTCATATGCCTATGGGTCCTTCGTATGTCTTCATTGGAGAAGTGTCTGTTCAGGTCCTTTGTCCATTTTTTAATTGGGCTGTCTGTCTCCCTGGTGTTGAGTTGTATTAGTTCTTTATATATTTTGGAGATCAAACCCTAGTCTGAGTTGTCATTGGCAAATGTTTTCCCATATGGTTGGTTTCCTTTTAATTTTGCTGATGATTTCTTTAGCTGAGCAGAAACTTTTCAGTTTAATGTAGTCCCACTTGTTTATTTGTTCCTTTATTTCCCTTGCCCTGGGAGAGATATCTGTGAAAACATTGCTGAATGGAATATCTGCAATTTTTTTGCCTATGTTTTCCTCTAGGACTTTTATGGTGGCACTGCTTATCTTTCAGCCTGTACTATTCTTAACATCTCCCCGTCTATTCTGAATTCACCAACTCTTCTTTACCCCCTTCATCTCCTTACCCCTTCTAGCTGACACCCCTCCGTATGTTCTCCATATCTTTGATTCTGTTTCCTCTCTGGTTGTCTGCTTAGCTTTCATTTTTATTTTTTAGATTCTGTTGATATTTGTGAATTTGTTGTCATTTTAATGTTCATAATTTAGATCTTCTCTTAAGTAAGTCCCTTTAACATTTTGTATAATAATGACTTGGTGACGATGAACTTCTTTAGCTTTACCTTGTCTGGGAAGCACCTTATCTAGCCTTTCATTCTAAATGATAGCTTTTGTGGATAGAGTATTCTTGGTTGCAGGTCCTTGCTTTTCACCACTTTGAATACTCCTTGCCAGGCCCTTCTTGCCTGCAAAGTTTCTTTGGAGAAATCAGCTGATAGTCTTATAGGAACCCCTTTGTAGGTAACTCTTTTTTCCTCTTGATGCTCTTAAGAGTGTCTCTTTTATCTTTAACCTTTGGCATTTTAATTATGATGTGTTTTGGCGTGGTCCTCCTTGGGTCCAGCTTATTTGGAACTCTCTGTGCATCCTGGACTTGCATGTCTATTTTCTTGGCCAAATTATGGAGGTTTTCTTTCATTCTTTTTTTCACACAAGTTTTCAATCTTTTGCTCTTCCTCTTCTCTTTCTGGTACCTCTATGCCTTGGATATTGGCATGTTTAAAGTTGTCCCAGAGGTTCCTATGCCTCTTTTTTTTTTTTTTTTTTTTCAATTCATGCATCTTCTTCCTGTACTGGTTGACTGTTTATTTCTTCCTCACGTTCCAAATCATTAATTGAAACCCCAGTTTCCTTCCCTTCACCATTGGTTTCATGTGGATTTTTCTTTGTTTCACATAGTCTAGCCTTCATTGTCAAGTCTGTGAGCATCTTAATCACCAGCATTTTGAACTCTGTGTCTGTTCAGTTGGCTACCTCCTTGTCTGTTAGGTTGGCTATATCTTTGTCACTCAGTTCTCCCACTGGCATCTTGATCTTATCCCTCTTTTGGGCCATACATCTCTGCCTCCTCAGCTTAATAGCTTTCTGTGTTTGCCTCTGTGTCTTAGGTAGTTCTGTCGCACTTGTTATGTTGTAAGGGGGAGAGCTTTAGGAATCCATCCTGCGGTGACTCATTTCACCACATTGTAGTGTTGTATGTATGTGTGTGTGGCGGGGGGGGGGCGGTCTGAGAGGGAACAATGCCACTTGCCTGTTGAGTCTGGCAGTTTCTTCCTCTGCCCCAACCCCAACTTGTTTTCACAGTCAGAAGCAATATGGCTCTATTTTCCCCAGTGGTGGAGCTGTGGGCTGTGTGGTCTGGCTCTGGAATCACTTCCCAGGTTTAAATATGTGACTTTGCTTTTCACCATGGTCTCAGTCTCCAAGCTACTGCCACAGCTGCTGGCTCTATTTTTTCTGGTGCTTGAACCATGGGCTGTGTGGTCTGGCCCCGGGATCGCTTCCCAGGTTTAAATGTATGACTGTGCTTTTTGCTGTGGCCTCAGTTCTGGTGTTGCCACTGCCGCCCTCCTCCCTGGCTCTGCCCCTCCTACCTGTCTGGCTGAGTATTTCTTTACTTCTTTGTTTGTTGCACTTCCCTGTAGTTTAACTTTTTAAAATTTCTGCATTGTTTCTATGTAGTTTCGAGGTAGATGTAAATTTCTTCTAGTTGTGAGGGAGATGCAGCGTGTCAACCTATGCCTCCATCTTCTTTATCCATGCTTCTGCTGTTTCCCTGTAAATTATTCTTTATTTCAATCAGTGTATCCTTCATTTATCATTGGATCTTTTTTATGCTGTTGAGGTCTTCACTAAGTTATTTGAGCATGCTTATTACCAGTGTTTTGAACCTATATCTGACAGATTGCTTATCTCCATTTTGTTTAGCTCAGGAAGTTTTGATCTGTTCTTTCATTTGGACCATGTTTCTTTGTCTCCTGTTTTGGCAGCCTCCATGTGTTTGTTTCTATGTATTAGGTGGAACTGCTTTGACTCCATGTCATGGTGGCATAGCCTAATGTAGTAGATGTCCTGTAGTGTCCAGTGGCAGGGCCTCCCTTACTACCTAAGCTGGGTACTCAAGGTGCACCCTTCATATGGGCTGAGCACACTCTCCTCTTGTTGTTGAGCCTTGGTTGCTGTTGGAAGATTAATAGGAGGGATTTACTGAGGCCAGTCAGCTGCAGGGACCAGCTGTGTCCACTGACCACCAACCTCATGGTTGGATCCATGGAGGATCAGCTGTGCAGGGGCAGGGAAGTGGCACTCCAACACGATCTATAGCTATCCATTGGGTTTGCAGGCTCTAGGGTTTCCTGAGTTGTGCAGGCCAAGGTCAGCCCCTACCTATGTTTTGCCTGGGGCCTCCCTGCCTGAGCTATAAAGCAATCTGAGATGCTGCTACTTGTGCTGGGCTTGGAGGTTCCCAGGCAAAGCTAAGCTGTAAATCTAGGCTCACTGCTGCTAGTGCCTGGCCTGGGGCCACTTAGCAAGAGGTATGGGGGCTAGGGACTTACCGAGGCCAGCTGTTGCTTGTTTGATAAGATTTGGGAATTTGTAAATTAGGGGCTAAGACCAGCCATTCATAAGGAAAAGTCATCATTATCAGTTTGGGTGGGCCTATAAGTTGGGTGGCACAGAGTTTCAGGGGATCTCCAGGGCAGTGCAAACAGTGTTAGCCAAGTTGATGGAATCTCAGATATGGCATTCACCTGCTGGCTCTATGGCTCTGTGGGGGGAGGGTTCAGCAAAGGGATGATGGTTTCTGTCCACCATTCTGTTTGAGAGAAAACTGTCCCTCAGCTCCTGCCTTATTTTCAGATACATCAGTTCTTCCCTGTATGCCACTGGTGCCTTTCAAGCTGCTACCCCAGTGCTGGAGCTCAAAGGGGGTGAATCTAAGTCTGTGTGTGCGTTCTTTAAAGGGAATAGCTTGGGACTACAAAAATTTCTTCCACTGACTCAATTCCTGCTGGTTTTTACAACTAGAAGTTGTGGGAACTTATCTTCCTGGCACTGGAGCCTTGGGCTGGGGGGCCTGGTGTAGGGCTGAGACTCCTTGCTCCCAAGATATCCCTCCTTAATTTTTATCCACCACACATGGATGGGGAATCAGCCCATTCCTCATCTCTGCCCCTCCTACTGGTCTGCATGGATGTGGTTTCTTTAACTCCATAGTTATCAGACTCCTATTCAACTCAATTTCTGATGATTCTGAGTGATGTTCTATATTTTAGTTGTAACTTTGATGTGGTTGTGTGAGAAGGCGAGCTGTGTTTGCCTAGGCCATCATCTTGATCAGGAATCCTTGCCAAGATATTTTGAGGATGAAGTTCTCAAGTTAAAACTGCTTTGTGGCTCTGTCCAGGTAGTTCAGTTTGTTGGAGCATTGTCCAAGTATGCCAAGGTTGTGGGTTCAATCCCCAGTCAGGGCACATACAAGAATCAACTAATGAATGCATAAATAAGTGGAACAACAAATTGATGTTCTTCTCTTCCTTCATCTTTCTCTCTGAAGACAAATAAACAAAGCAACCTTCTTTGTAATATATAATGCTAAGTTGAGACGTTTCCTAAAATTAAAAGCAATGAGCTGGGTGGTCAAGTTGACGTGGGGCAGGTGAAAGGCAACCATACATTGATGTTTCTCTTCCTTTCTTCCTCCTTTCCTGCCTTTCTCTCTCTAAAGATAATGAATAAAATCTTTTAAAAAAAGATGGCATGGGGTAATAAGCTGGGAGAATGGACACCTAGTTTGTAATCATGGATCTAACTCTGACCTTGAGCAAGTCACTTGCCTGCACTGAGCCTCAAGTTCCTGGGTAGAACACTGATCTGAAAGGGTGTCACAGTGATGGTTGGCTTTTCCAAAAGTCATGCTTCATCTGCCCTACTGTTGAACTGTTGCAAAGCAGCTGCCCAGCTAGAAACTATACTTCCCATACTCCTTTGCACCTGGTTGGAGCCATATGACTAGTCCTGCTGAATGGAACTTGAAGTAAAATTATGTGTGCCCTTAAGAAACAATCATGTGTGGGTGGGTGGGGAAGGGGACAGAGGAGAGAAAAAGAGGATGGATGTAATACAACAACAATTAACTTAAAAAAAGAAACAATCATACTCTGTCCATTTGCTTCTCATTCATGTTTCAGAAGTGGAGCTTCAGTGGAGGGGGAAGCCACTGTATATGAAGAGCCGAGGGTCCTCAGCCACCATGTGTAAGTCCACCTGTCAACCAGGAGCACCCACATTGGTCTGTGATGATAGCAAGGAATCAATTTTTAAAAATATTTTATTTATTACTTTTAGAAAGAGGGGAAGGGAGAGAGGCAGAGCGCGAGAGAAGCATCAAGGTATGGTTGCCTTTCACCTGCTTCCAGCTACGGACCTGGCTGGAGACCTGGCTTGCAACCTGGTTATGTTGCCCTTGCTGGGAATTGAACCAGCGACCTTTGGGTTTGCAGGCTGGCACCTTATCCACAGGAATAAACTTTTATTATTATGTGAAACCATAATAATAAAACTGAGGGGTTTGTTTGTTACTGCAAGAGAATTAATTCCCGAATACACAGTATTGTGTGGACTGAATCCCGTGTGGAGATGGACTCGGCAAACAAAGAAGCTTGTGTGTGTGGGGGGGGTGCCTGCTTCCAAGAGGGCCTTCTGGCTTCTAGGAGCTGCTGGTCCTTCCTTTACAACAGGCAGAATTCTGTGTGGGTGAGCTGCCTGTCTCGCTTCCCCCTTTTGCCCCACCCCCACTCCAAACCAGGTGAGTCCCTTCCTGTTCCTCAGGCCACAAGTCTGCCTGCATATCCATCTGGGAGAGGGAGAGGGAGAGAGCCAGAACCTTCGCCTAATGGCTGCCGCCTTATTTTTAAATCCCCTTTGACATAATGTATACAGTAAATAGGTCTGACCACTGACACAATTTTACACAGCACTGTAAGCTTTTTTGTCATTATCCTTTGCGTAAAGCCCCTCCTATTTTCTTGGTGAGTAAAGGACAACGTCTAGTCCACTGAGCCTCACTCCCCCCTCCCCTGCCTATTTCCAAACTGCAGAAAGGGGGATTTGGCTTTCTCCACTCTGTAACAGGGGCAGCAGCCAGAGTTTCCTAAACCATGGCCACCTTCAGGGCCACTTGATGTTCCTACAGATTCAGACCCACACCAAGTGCTGGGACAGTGCATGTTTAGAAAGTGTATTCCAAGAGCCCTGGCTAGTAGCACAGTGGATAAGGTGCCAGCCTGCGAACCCAAAGGTCACTGGTTCAATTCCCCAGCCAGGGCACATAACCAGGTTGCAAGCCAGGTTGCAAGCCAGGTTTCCAGCCAGATCGGTAGCTAGAGGCAGGTGAAAGGCAATCATACATTGATGTCTCTCTTTCTCTCCGCCTTTCTCCCTTCTTCTCTCTAAAAATAATAAAATGTTTTTTTAAAAAGTGTATTTTGAGCCCAAAGAAAATGCCTGCCTTGCCACCAGATCTGGAGTTTGAGTAGACTTGAGGAAGATGTTTAAACCACACAGGCTCTGTAGTTCAATTTCCCTGTTCATAAAAGGGTCATGCTAGTAGCTAGCCTGGCCATCTCAAAGGATGGTTAAGAGATTATTGTGAAAATGGTCTTTCTCAGTTAGTTAGGCATTCTTCTTCCTCCAAGTAACAGGAAGCCCCATTAATGTGCCTTCAAGTGAGAGGGATTTACTTACTCTCATTACAGAAAAACTGGAGGTTGACAGTCTCAGGCTCACTGATAATATAAGCAGGGTAGAAGTTTTCTTTGAGGTTGCTTGAATATTTTTTAGTAATCCATTTCAATTTATCTATTGGATTTTTGGTTATATCTCTACAATAATTTTAGTGATTGCTCTAGGGATAACAGTACATATACCCAACCTTTCAGACTTTTTTAGAGTTCATATTTTACTGCTTCCAGTAAAATGTAGACAATGATAACATTTTTGTCTAGAACAGTCATTCAAACTGTTTTAGACTTAGGAAAGATATAATATTTTATATTTATTGAGACATTTACTATTTCTGCTGTTATTTTTAAAAGATTTTATTTATTTTTAGAGAGGAGAAGGGAGGGAAAAAGAGAGAGAGAGAGAGAGAGAGAAACACCAATGTGTGGTTGCCTCTCACAGATCCCCAACTGGGTACCTGGCCCACAACCCAGGTATGTGCCCTGACTGGAAATACAACCAGTGACCCTTTGGTTTGCAGGCCAGCACTCAATCCACTGAACCACACCAGGCAGAGCTCTGCTGCTATTTTTTATTTCTGAAGTTCCAAGTTCCCTTTGTTATCTTTCCTTTATAATTTCTTTCTCTTTTTAAAATTTTCATTTATTTTATTCTTAGAGAAAAGGGAAGGGAGAGAGAAAGAGGGGGAGAGAAACATTGATATAAGAGAGCAACATCAATTGGCTGTCTCTTGTACCTCATACATGCCCTAACAGGGGACTGAACCTGCAACCCAGGGATGTGCCTTGACCAGGAATCGAACCAACAACCTTGGTGTATTGGGATGATGCTCTAACCAACTGATCTACCCAGCCAAGGACAACTAAATCTACTTTTGCCCACCTCTGTATCTCTTTGCTGAGAACTTCTAAGTTACCATTAATTTTATGTGTATTTATCCTGCTTCATGAAAAATAGTTGGCATAGCCTTTTTTTTTTTTTAAGATTTTATTATTTCCAGAGAGAGAGGAAGGGAGAGAGGCAGAGAGGGAAAGAGACATCAATGTATGGTTGCGTTTCACCTGCCTCCAGCCACAGACCTGACTGGAGGCCTGGTTTGCAACCTGGTTATGTGCCCTGGCTGGGGAATCGAACCTGCGACCTTTGGGTTCGCAGGCCGGTGCCTTAACCACTGTGCTACCAGCCAGGGCGCATAGCCTTTTTTATAGCCTTTTAAAAAAGTCTTTGAGAATCCGAATATCTGAGTCCTTTTGTGTTGGTATCAGTTGTCTTTTCATTTGAGAATTGGTTGCATCTTCCTGGGGCTTTGTACATACATTAACTTTAGATTCTACCTTAAACATTTTGAATACTGTATTGTTTAGGTTCTAGGTCTTGTTAAGTTCCTGAAAATAATGATTCATTTGTTTTACCAGGCAATCAACTTGTTTAGGTTTAAATCACAGATTTTGTCTTACCTTCTGTGGGCATTAGTTCTGATGTCAGTTTCATTTTCAAAGGCTTTGCTGTACTGTTTTGAGCCTGCTCATGCATGTGCAGCTCTGGAACGAGCATGAGACTTCTGTCGGTTTATGCATAGACTTAGGGGATTTCTTTCTCCAGCTCTCTCCACTATGGAATTCCCCTCCACATTCTCCAGCCTGAGGGGCCTATTTTCCTACTCCTCTGACCAGAACAATGCCATTTCTCCTGGATATTTATTTAGCTACCTACAATGCTGCCATATAGTTCTCAACTAGGGTTATCCCTGGGGTGAGACCAGGAGGGAAAAAAGAAAAAAAAAGTCCCCAGAGATTCCCCCAACGCATAATCTTCAGACTATAGTTGAGTATTGTGGTTCTGGGTAGGAGATCCTTAGACTGTTTAAAGATCATTCCCCAGAATATATGGCCTTGTCCTAGCTAGGGAGCTCAATTTGTTAGAACATCAACCGATATGCCAAGGTTGCAGGTTTGATCTTCATTTAGGGCACATACAAGAAGCAACCAATAAATGCATAAATGAATGTAACAACAAATTGATGTCCCCCACTCTCTCCCTCTCTAAAGTCAATAAAAAATTGAATATGTGATCTCTCAGTTCTTTGTTATTTTTTTTGTTTTTTGTTTTTGTTTTTTTTTAGAGAGAGGGGTAGGGAAGGAAATATCAGTGGATTGCCTCTCACTCGCCCCCAACTAGGAACCTGATCTGCAGCCCACGCATGTTCCCTGAACAAGGATGGAACCAGCGACCCCTAGGTTTGCAGAAAGATGCCCAACCAACTGAGCCACATTGGTCAGAGCAGGTTCTGAATTGCTTTGTGGTCTGTGGCAAAGATGTGAGGTGTCTGAACTCTTTGGGTGATTGGTGACTGTGTCCAAGATTTGATGACTCTTTTTGGGGTTGTACCCCATAGTGCTATATCTGTGGGGTATTTTGGGGGAATTTAGGTCTGGGAGCTCTTGGGCATCTATGTTCAATGCCATGAGTTCTCTGAACTGCTTTATGGCCTGTGACCAAGAGTATGAATTCTCTGAGCTGTTTTGGGTCTGGGTCCCAGGATCTGAGCTTTATGAGATTTGAGGATCTATATCCAAGGTGTGGCTTCTCTGTGTTGTTTTGGGTTCTGTGTCACACGATAGAAATTCTGTTCCATTTGAGATATGTTTCCAGGTGTGAAGTCTCTGTTCCTACTGGCAGTCTCCGTCAAGGGTATGATGTCTCTGAACTCTGTTCTATTTCCAAGGGGGTCTCTGAGCTATTTAGCCAGCCATGTGAGATCACTGTCTGTTCATGATTGGGTTTTGTGTCCATAATGTTATGTCCTCTGACCTGTTTTGGTTTGCTCAGTCTCTGGAGATGAGATCACTGAGGTATTTGTTGACTGTGCCCCAGGGCGAATTCCTTGAGCCATTTTGGAATGTGGGTCCTAGGGTGAGAGTTGTTGGAGCTGTTTGGGTCACATGTCCAGGTCTGAAGTTCTCTGAGGTATTAAGAGTGTGCGTGACAGGATGCGAGATCTCTGTGTTTTTGAGCGGCTCTGTCCTCACAAGGTTTGTGAGTTGGGTGGGTGGAAGGGGTGGAATTAGTGGTTCCTGTGCAAATCTTAAGGACTTAAAATTGTTTTTGCACTTCGCCTGGAGTGCGAGATCTCTGGGCTCTCGGGACAATGTCTCAGGGTGTGAGGATTCAGCAGTGTTTCTGGGTCACTGTCTGAATCCAACGTGCCAAGCCTTGAAATTGTTTTATGTTCTGTGTCCAAGAGTGTTGAGGTCTTCATGGTCTTGGGGTCTTGGTACAACAGAATGAGATTGCTGGGTGTTTGTACTTCTTTTGGTCTCAGTGTAGATTTTCTGAGCTGTTGGGGTTTCTTTTTCTTATCAGGTGAGCTTTTGGGCTCTTTTGGGATGTGGGTCCAAGATTTAATGTTTCTAAACTTTGTAAGAGTTTTTGTTAAGGATGTGAGACCTCATAGCTGTTGTGTTTCTACCTATCACATGCGATCGTTAAGCCACGTGGCAGATGTTTTCAGGCATTTGGTCTCTGACATTTGGATGGGTCTGTTATAAAAATGGGGTCTTTTATTTATTTCTGGGTCTACTTTCAGACTATGAGCTCTCTGAAGTATTTTTATGAGTGTGTTTGTCATGGAGTGACACCTTTAAGGTGTTTTGGGGTCTCTGTCCTCACCTACGAGGTCTCTGAGCTCTTTGGGGTTTGCACCATGATGTGAGTCCCCAGGGTGTGTGGATCTCAGCTCTCTGAATTCCGAGTTAAAAGAGGTGATATTTTTGAACCATTTGGAATCAAAATCTCTTTTCCTTTCAGGAATATCAGTCCCAAGGTGTTGTGTTTTTTGTTCTATTAGGGATTACTTTCTTGATTGGATTGGGATGTCCCTGCTTTATTTGGGGCCAGTTTCCAGAATTATTTATGGGGATGTGTCCTAAAATATGACATCTCTATTCTCTCATGATGGGTCTGGATCCTGGAGTGTTTGAAATGTTTTAGAGGTCTCTGTGTAGTTATAAAGTCTATGAGGCATGATGTACCTATATTTGGAGAACTGTGAGTGGTTCGGGATTGTCAGTCTTAGTGTGGAAGTTGTCTAAGCTTGCACGGATCCTGAGTTCCATAGAGCAAGGTTTTTGAGTAATTTGGGGTTTGTTTCCAAGCATGGGTTTTCTGATCTTTTTGATGGTCTCAAGTCAAAAGTAACGTATCTGATGTATAAGGACTTTCCAGACAGTAAGGTCACTGAGCTTTATCAGCATCTCTTTTCCAAGGTGTGAGATGTCTGTGTTTTTGAGTGTCTGTGTTCTTGAGTATGAAGTTGCATAGGCTATTTGGGGTTTGTTTATAGGGTCTGCAATCTTTTATCTTATTTATTTATTTAATCTGTGTGCCAAGTTGTAAGATCTGTGAAATGTTTCTAGGTCTGTGAACTCTGTGTCCCAGGTTTTGGGGTGTCTGACTGTGAAATGTTTTGGAATCTTTCTCAAGGTTTCTAAGCATTTGAATGTCTATTCCTGAGTATAAAGTCTCTAAGCTGTTTAGAGGTGTTTCCAGAACTTGAGGTCACTGTACTAATTTTGGTTCTCTGTCTTGTGGCAGGATGTGAGGTTCTTAAGCTGTTTGGGTACTTATGTGCAAGGTGTAATGTTTCTGAGCTGTTTGGGGTCCCAGGGAGTGGAGGCACCAAAGTTTGTGCGACAGCTCTCTGAGCTGTTTGGGTTTGAAGATGCAGGGCCGGTGCTCACCTTGTCTTTGAGCATATTTTCCCCACCCCTCCATTAACAACAAGTGTTTTATGTATTTAAAAATATTTTTATTTACTTGTTTATTTATTTATAGAGAGAAGGGAGAATGAGGAAAACATTTCACACACCCCCAACTGAGTACCCGGCCCAAAACCCAGGTATGTGCCCTGATCAGGAATTGAACTGTCAACCTCTCAGTTTACAGAATGATGCAAATGGAGCCACACCAATCAGGGCTTTGCCCAGATTTTTAATGTATATCTCAGGTGATAAGGAGTCTGGGCTATTTTGGGGTCTGTGTCCATGGTAGGAAGGATGTGAGCTATTTGGGGTTTTGGTCTTAGTGTGGAAGGTCCCTGAGGTGATTTGGTGTTCCAGCATTGTGAGGGCTCTGAGAAGTTTGTTGGAGGCTGTGACCAGAGGATGAGATCTGTGAAATAATGGATTATCTATGTCTCATGTGAGTTCTGTGAGCCATTTGCCAGCCTTTGGACAGAGTGTGTGGTCTCTAAGCTGTTTGTGGTCTGTGTCCCCAGCATGAGGTCTACAAGCTCTTTGTGCTGTATCCAATGATGTGATATCCCTGAGCCATCTGGGGGTATTTCCCGTGATGAGGTTTCATTCTGTTTTGCTGTTGGTCAGTACTCCATGGTATAGCATGAATCATCTTTTTTCATTTACACTTTTACTCCTAGGCGTTTGCTCCTCCCATGCTTGTGCACACAGACCTGTGCATATGTATTTCCTTAGAACACACATTTAGATGTAGAATTGCCAGGTTAAAAGAGTCATTTATTTAAAAACAAAAACAACGACTTTTGAGTACCTATTCTGTGCAGGACAGTTTCAGAGGCTGTGGAAACATAGGGAAACTAGAAATCCACCTATACCCAGGTGGCACTGACATTCTAGTGGGGAGGGGTGTCAAATTTTTTTTGACAGACATTGTCACACAAATTCACATTTCCATCAGTGGTATGAGGGGAATGAATGTCTGTTCATTGTCCAGGGTTCTCCAACAAGGGGTTGGACACCTTCATCTGGCCCTCAATGATCATCAGGGTATAGGGCTGGAATGGTCCACTGGGGTACATGTGGAGGGGACACTGGGATGAAATGTGAGTTGGAAAGAGAGTCCATTCAGTTGTGTTAGGGTGAACCAAAGATTGAATGATTCCTGGGACATTGACATGAAACAGCCCTTCCTAGGTCGCAAATACAAGGAATGTGAGGGGTGGGAAAGAAGAATTAATGACGGTAGTGTGCAGCTCCCGGACACACCCCAGCGTGATGCAGAGATGGAATAGTCTGCTTTGGGAGGCACCACAGGGGTAGGGGGGTCATGTATTTTGGAAGAAACCACTTTATATGTTGGGGCACACACATCAATTGGCTTCCACCCCAGAGGGTAAAGAGAAGAGTGTTGCCCTGACACACCCTACCCTTGCTGAAAAGGCTTCACCTATCTGGAAGCCGCCAATTCCAAGATCTTAAGTCTGGTCCCGCCCAGCTACCTCCGCACAATCGAATCAACAGTGGAAGTGGGGTGGAATGGGGGAGGGTGGAAGGTTGAGAAGTGGTGATTGGCTCCGGGGTTAGTGGGACGGGATTAAATCCTTCCTTGATCTCTGATTGGTTGCTTCAAGATGACCTACCAAGTTTTTCCGGGGTAGCAAACATTTCAGAATGACTTCCTACCGGTGAATTGGGTCCTTTGGCTTGTGTTGCCATAGGCTGTTGACTCAGCGCAGGCGCTGTGGCTCCTGGGCCGGCATAACCTGGGGGTTACAGAGGCAGGGCTTTGGCTACAGGAGGCAACAGGTTCGAATCCTGTATAGGAACGTCAGTTTGCGCACCTGTAAAAGAAGCTGGCATTATTGGCTGGCACAGAATGTGTCGGGTAATCTTTTCTATTCTCTTCTACCTGTTCTTTCTCTTTTTAAAGCAATGCTTATTGCATCTCATTATATTAATTTCTGGCACTTTTGACTACTCACAACAGCACTGTGAAAAATTCTTCTTCAGATTTCTGACAGCTGTATTTCAGGCATCCTCTAGGTCTGAGTCCTGCAGAGAAGGTTCGAGATGAGCTCATGATCCTCCTCCAAGCCATACCCACCTTGCCCCAGAGAGGGTGACTTAGAGGCGTCCTGTCCCCGCTGGACCAGGCCTGAATAGTGGTGTGTGTGTGTGGAGGAGTAGGATGAGGGGGTGAGCCGTAATGACTAAAGAAAGTTGCATGCTTTCAGGCTTTGGGATGGAAGGTGGGTGACAATGAAAAGGAGAAATTTGCAGGTGGTTATGGGGGGAAGACTGCACTCAAAGTAGTAAACTTTTTAATGATAGGATTTTAAGCATTAGGCAAGGTGAGGTGTTTGGTTAACTGTAGGTTAATAGAAGGTTCTCAAGTCAGTCAACTCCTAATGTAGTTATTTCACGCTGGATGCAGTTTGGAGTGCAGTTTTCAGGATGTGACATCTCAGGCTTGTTTTGGAATCTCAGTTCAGGGTATGATAGACTGTGAAGGCTCTCGGCTGTTTTGGGGGTCTATGTCACAGAGGTTTAGGTCTTCCGGATGTTTGTGGTTCTCTGTCCCAGGGTATGAAGTCTCTAAGCTATTTGGGGGTCCTTGTGTCTGGATGTATGGGGCTTTTTTCTTAAAGTTGAATTTCATTTTTGTTTTGTTAGCCTGTTAGCATCTCTCTGCCTACTAAAAGGGCTTTACATTGTTTTCTGAGCTTGCTGGCAAGGTGTTTTTAAGTTTCATAAATTCCCATTTATGTTCTTTGATCTTTTTCCTTTAAAAATGTTTTTAAATTATTTTAGACTTAAGAAAAAAAAATTTAATGTACAGAGAGTTCTTGTATACCCCTTGCCTTACTTCCCCTGATGTAAACAACTTACAATTCCCTTAGTATAATTTTAAAACTAGGAAATGAATGATACTAGTGTTCCTGAGCTGTTGTTCTCCTGTTTGGTGTCTGTGTCCAAGGTGTGAAGTGTCTGAGTTTTGTGTACCCAGAGCTCCCATGGGTTCTTTGGCCCATGTTGTGATGTGTCTGAGCATTTGGTGTATGTTTCTGGACACTCAGTCTTCCATCTTATTGGTAGATAATGTCGTTGGCCTATTGGGGTATCTCTTTAGGGCATGTCTTCTCTGAGTTGTTTAGGCTTCCTTGTTCAGACTCTAAGGTCTCTGAGCACTTTGGTGGGGGCATCTATGTCCAAAGTTGTGTGTACTCCCAGTTAGATTTATTGGTCTCTATCAAAGATTCTCGGGTCAGTAACTGGGTTCTCTGCCTAGGGCAGGATTTTTCAGCGTCGGCACTACTGACAATTTGGACCACAAATGTCTTCGTTATGGACAGCATTGTCATTTGTTGTATTCATTTGCTAGGGCTAAGGAACACAGACTAGGTAGCTCAAACAATAGAAATTTATTTTCTCACCATTCTGGAGCTGGAAGTCTGAGATCAAGGTGGTGGCAGGGTTGGTTCCATTCAAGGGCTGAGAAGGAGAATCTGTTCTAGACCCCTCTTTTAGTTCTGCTGGTTTGCTGGCAGTCTGATGTGTCTTGGCTTCTGCTGCATAATCCCAATCTCTACCTTTATCTTCATTTGGTGTTGTGTGTGTGTGTCTAAATACCCCCTTTTAAAAATAAAGTCACCGGTCATATTGGATTAGGAGCCCACCCTATTCCAGGACCTCATCTTATATCTGTAATGACCCTATTTCCAAATAAGGTCATATTCTGAGGGGTTATGACTTCAGCGTATGAATATTGGGGGGAACACAGTCTAACCTATAACATGCTTAGAATGAGAAAGAAAGGAAAGGAGGAAAAGAGAAAGGGAGGAGCAGCCCCCAACATCCGGAAGTTTCCCTGGCACTCACAGCTAGGCCATGTTATTCTCCGTTAGGCATAAACAGTCTCATAGAATATTAAACCCAAACGACCATAATAGAATGAGACAAAGCAAAGCTACTTTGCAATGTTGTCTAAGCACAGACAAAAAAAACAAACAAACAAAAAAACCCAAGGTCACCATGCCACCCACAAGATAGTGAACATCCCCTTCCCTTGGTTAAAATGAGCAATTGCTGCTTTATCAATTACAGCTTAATCCTCACTCTAGTCTGCTCTCCCTATAGATAAGATTTATTGAGACACCCAATCATAAAATTGCCCTTACTTTCTGACATCATCCAATCTAGAGTGAGTCTCCCTGCTTCCTTAGACTCTCACCCAAACCACTTAACTGAAGCCCAGATCCTAGAGTTGCTCCTCTCAAACACCCTCTTACTAAAACATCCCGTGGTTGCCATGGAGCATGTTCTCCCTCACTGCAATGAGTAATAAACCCGGCTTGTTCTACTATAGGTGTGTGCTTGGGAAGTCTGGCTAAAGGGCACTAACAAGCAGCATCCCTGACCTCTACCCACTAGATGCCAATAGCCCCTCCCCCTCCCAGCTGTGACAACCAAAATTGTCCCTAGATATACCAGATGCTCTCTGAGGGCTAGGGTATTAAGTGTTTGAGTAGTCTGGGAGTCTTTGAGGTTTGCGTTCTCTGAGAGGTGTTTAGGTCTGTGTCTCAGGGTGTGAAGTCTCTGTCTGGTCTGCGTCAGGGTCTCTGACCCAAGGTTTGAAGACTTGGCTCTTCAGGACACTATATCAGGAATGAGCTGCCTCATCATGCATCCGAATCCAGACATGCGGTGTTTGTAGTATCCTGCTCTTGCCCTGGTCATATGCCAGTTCAGAAAAGCTATGAGAAGTGGGAGTAAAGTGACTGGTTGTGAACCCTTCCACAGGAGTCACGGCAACCATGGCTTCATTGTCTAGACCATGAAGTATAAGTAGCAACTTCCTTCAGAACCTCTGTCATGCCCTTTTTTCTGCAAGTCAGCCTCCCTTGACATTGTTCATGGAGATTGTGTTGTAAGGAGGCACTTGTGTCTTCTGACACTATCCCTGGAGTGGTTACCCTGCCATTCGGGATGGACATTGCTTAGATGCATATTGGGAGTCCATCGTTCCTCAGACCTCATACACACCCAGTACTACCAGTCCACATCTAATGCACATGGGTTTTGGAGCCTGGCAGACCCTATTTCAGGACCTGGAACCCCCAGGCAGGACAATGTACAACCCACACACCTATATGCCCCTAATTTCAGCCCTTTCCCCTTAATCACACATTCTGTCTAAAAGCAGAATTCAGGGTTGGGAAGGGGACATGATCCAGGTAAATGCCATCTCTGGTCAGAGGCCATATTTGGGTCTCACTTGGAATGCAGGAATAATGTAGACTCATCATTTAATGTAAATGTGTGTTGGGTTTAAGAAAGAGTAAACACTCTCCAGAATTGTGTCTCCATCTCTAGTAAACCACAATTTTACTTCAGCTTTTCCCTCAAAAACATACATAATAAGCTGGTCATTACAAGGCAAGAATGAATGGTGAGATAAAATGTTGTTCCTCTTGTGAAAACTAAATCTGGTTATAGGAGAGACAAGTTTGTACATTTGTGTAAGAGGCAGGGTCTAAGCTCTAGAGAAAGGCTTTGGGGAAGGGTGCAGAGCCTCAGTGAGTCAAAGAAAACAAGAGAAATTAAAAACTAGTTTGAACTAAATTGAAAATGCAAATAAATCTTACCAGATTTTTGAGAAAGCAGCAAAGTGGTGCTTACTTAGAGGGAAATTTAAAAGGAATTTGGCTTCCACCTTGCTCTTCCTTGGATTACCCACTCTACTGGAAGCCAGACACCATGCTGTGAGGGCATTGAAGCAGCCCCATGTACCACAGAACTGAGGTTCCCCAGACAAAAGCCAGCACTAACTTACCAGCCATGTGAGTGATCCAACTTAGATGCAGAGCTTTGAGCCCCAGTCAAGCCTTCAGATGACTTCAGCGTGAAAGGCCCAAAGCCAGAATCATGCAGCTAAGCTACTGTTGAGTTCCTGACTCTCAAATACTGTGTAAAATCATGAATGTTCACTGTTATTTTAAAAGAGATTTTACCGGGTCCAATACTGTTGCCAGGTGTCATTAAAATTTTTTTTTTTTACCCCTGACTGGTGGCACAATGGATAAGGCGCCAGCCTGCAAAGCCAAAGGTCACTGGTTCAATTCCCAGCCAGGGTACATAACCAGGTTGCAAGCCAGGTCTCCAGCCAGGTCTGTAGCTGGAGGCAGGTGAAAGGCAACTGTACATTGATGTCTCCCTCCCTCTCTGCCTCCCCCTCTTCCCTTCTCTGAAAATTATTTTTTAAATTAAAAAAATTTTTAATTTATTTTTAGAAAAAGGGGAAGGGAGAGAAGAGAGAAACACCAATGTGTGGTTGCCTCTGACATGCCCCAAACTGGGGACCAGCCCACAACCCAGGCATGTGCCCTGACTGGGAATTGAACCAGTCACCCTTTGGTTTGCTCAATCAACTGAGCCACATCAGCCAGGGCTGTTTACTGTTATTTTAAACTGCTATATTTTTAGTGTAATTTGTGGTGTTCCCAGGGTCTTTGAGAGTCTCTGGCCAGGGTTCCAGGTTTCTGAGTTTTTTGTGACCTATCTTCACATTTGGTTATTTTGGGCACTTTGTGTTTCACATTTTTAGATCTCCCGGTTTTTAGATATTTGAACTGTTTGTGATACTATGTGCCAAAGTGTGGGGACTCTGGGCTGTTTTCTATTCATGTCCAGAATGTGGTAACTATTTGAGATTCTTTTTTTTTCTTTTTCTTTTTTTTTTAAATTTTATTGTTTTTGTATTACATTCATCCCCTTTTTGCTCCCCTCTGTCCCCCTGCCCACCCACCCATTCACCCCAAAGTCAATCCCACCTGTTGTCCATGTCCATGGTTCCTTTATACTAGGTTCTTATTTGAGATTCTTAATTCCAGGGTCTGATGTCTTTAAGAGACTTTGTCCTTGGAGCCAGGCTTTGAAATCCTGGAGCTCTCTGGCTGTCCATGCTCTGGTTGTGAGGGCATTGAGGTGTTTGGGAATTTGTATCTCAGGTTTCACAGCTATGAATTCCCTGGAGGACCCCTGTACAAGTTTTGTGTTGTTGTTGTTATTGTTGTTCTTTGAGGTATATGGATATTAAGTCCCAGGAAGAGAGATCACCCAGGTGACTGGAACCTGCATCCAGGGTATTATTAGGTGTCAGAACAGTTTGGGCCACTGAGTCCCTGGATATGAAGTCTCTGCAGCGTTTGAGAGTCTATATGCAGATATTGCTGTAATGATAATGACTTTTTTTTTTAAAGATTTTATTTAATTATTTTTAGAAAGAGGGAAAGGGAGAGAGGCAGAGAGGGAGAGAGACATCAATGTATGGTTGCTTTTCACCTGCCTCCAGCCACAGACCTGACTGGAGACCTGGTTTGCAACCTGGTTATGTGCCCTGGCTGGGGAATTGAACCTGCGACCTTTGGGTTCGCAGGCCGGCGCCTTAACCACTGTGCTACCAGCCAGGGCGATAATGACTTTTGAGGATGGGAGAATCTGTGTTCTAGGGTGTCAGCTCTCTAAACTATCTATGGGTGTATATCCCAGGATGTAAGTTTCCTGAGCCTTTTGTGGTTATACATCCCAAATGTGTGGGGTCCCTGATGTGCTTGTGTGCTGCAGTGTATGAGGCCTCTACTCATGGGTGTATGTACCAGGTGTGAGATATCTAAGCTGTGTGTCCAAAAGTATGAGGCCTCTGATCTGTATGGGTGTTTGTTTCCCAGGATGAGAGATTTCTGATTTGGCTGTGGGAATATATTATAGGATGCAGTTTCTCTGATGTATTTGGTTATGTGTGTCCAGAGTGTGAGGCTTCTACTCTGTTTGTGGATATATGTCCCATGATATGAGGTCTCTGATCTGTTTGTCATTGTATGTCCCAGAATGTGAGGTCTCTCTCCCTAGGGTATGAGGTCTCTGATCTGTCTTTTGGTTTTATGTCCCTGGATGTTAGATCTCTGATATCTTTGTAGGTTGTAAGTGCCAATGTATGAGGTCTCTGACTTGCTGTGGGTATATTCTTTGTGGATATTATTTCCCTGGTTGTGATGCTTCTGAGCTTTTTTGGGTTGTGTTTTCTGTGGGTGTGAGTACTCTGATCTGTTTCTTGATTGTGTATTACAAGATATGAGGACTATTCTGTCTGAGAGTATATGTCCCAGAATATGAGATCTCTCTGCTGTGTTTGTGGGTGTATGTCTCTGGGTGTGAAGTCTTTTATTTTAATTTAATTTTAGTGTTGTTGTATTACATCCATCCCTTTCACTCTCCTCTCACCCCTTCCCCACCCACCCACTCCCCACCAAAGTCACTCCCACTTGTTGTCCTTATCCATGGTTCTTCCTTGCTAGTTCCTTGGGTGTGAAGTCTTGAAAATGCAGTTTTCAAGATAAGTTCCCTGAACTCTTTGTAGGTCTACGTTCCAGGATGTGAGGTTTCTCTTCATGGGTGTACAGTATATCAAGGGTATGACCTCTCTGACATTTTTGTGTTGTTATGTCTCAGGCAATGAGGTCTCTGATCTGTTTGTGGTGAGGGGAGAGAGGTTTGCATAATATGAGTTCTCAAGTTTGTTTATAGTGATATGACCTGGAATGTAGGTCTCTGTCTGATGTGTGGGGTGATATATTTCCCAGGATGTGAGGTCTCTGATCCATTTGTTGCTGTGTACATACTAATACGTGAGTCTGTCTTCATTGCTGTATTTCAAGGTTTGTTTATGGGTATATGCCCCAGGGTATGAGGCCTCTGATCTGTTTCTGGGCATGCTTCCCAGAGTAAGAAGTCCCTGGGATGTCTCTGTATGTAAGGTGTCTAATATTTTCATAGCTGTAGCAATAGTTTGAGGCCTTTCATCTCTGTGGTTATAATTCCCGGATGTAATGTCTGCATTGTGTTTGTGTCTGTATGTCTTAGAATATTTGGGCTATTTCTGCAAGTGTGTCCCAGAATGTGCGGTCCCTGATCTCTTTGTGTGGGTATGTCCCACTTGTGAAATCTCTGATCCGTTTGTGGACACATTCACCAGAACGAGAGATCTGTGATATGTTTTTGGGCGTATGTCCCAGAGTGTGAGGTCACTGATATGTTTGTGCAGACAGGCCCAGGATTTGACATCTGTGATCTGCCTGTCACTATGATTATCAATATTTGAGGTGGCTTTCATGAATGTATGCCAAGAAAGTAAGTTCTCCGATGTGTTGTATGAACCTGGACTCTTATTTGTTTGTGGGTGTATATCTCAGTGTGTGAGGTCTGCAAGTCTTTTTGGATTTGCGTCCCGTGGTGTGGGGTCTCTGATCTGTTTGGGATTTGTTTACCAGGATATAAGGTTTATGACCTTTTCATCATTTTATGCCCCAAGATGTGAGGTCTCTGACATGAGTGTACGTTAAAAATCTGGGTGTGATCAGTTTGTGGATTTAATTCCTGGAATTTGACGTCACTGATCTGTTGCAAGTGCTTATGTCCTATGATGTGATGACTTGACTTTTTTTTTTTAAAGATTCTATTCATTATTTTTAGAGAGAAGGACAAGGAGGGAAGAAGAAAGGGAGAGAAACATCAATGTATGGTTGCCTTTCACCTGCCTCCAGCTAAGGACCTGGCTGGAGACCTGGCTAGAGACCTAGTCATGTGCCCTGACTGGGAAACAAACCAACGACCTTTGGGTTCTCAGTCTGGCGAGTATCCACTGAGCCACAAGCCAGGGCCCCTCTGACCTTTTTAAGGGCATATGTTCCACAACATGAGTTTCCAAACACATGAGGTCTCTCACATGTGGGATAGTGTACATCTTATGATACAAGACTTCTTATTTATTTGCAGGTATATTGCTAGGATATGAGATCTCTTCTCTCGTTTTTGCACTATGTCCCAATTTGAGAGGACCCTGCTTCATCTGTGTATGTTTCCTGGTATGTGAGGTCTCTCATTTGGTGGTAGTGTGCATATTGCAGGATTTGAGTGCTCTCATCTATTATGTGTAAATATCTCAGGTTGGGAGGTTGTATATCACAGAACAGGAGTCTGATCTGTTCGTGTATTCTTGTCAAGGGTGTGTGGTCTGATCTGGTTGTGCATATGTGTTCCAAGGTGTAAGGGACCCTGGCTGTTCTCCACTATTTGTCCCAGGCTGTGAGCTGTTTGCGGGTGAGTGTCCCAGGATATGAGGTCTCTGATCTGTTTGGGCATTTGTCCAGGAGGTGACATTTCTAATCTGTTTTGGGTATGTGTACCAGGATATAAGGTCTCTGATCTCATGGGTTTCCCCCTACATTCCCATGATTTAAGGTTTCTGATCATTTGTGGGTTTGTGTCCCAAAATATTGTGACATAACAACATTTTTCTGCACTTTTTATGGGTGTACGCCCCAGATTGTGCATTCTCTGTTCTGCCAGGAGGTTTATTTTTCAAGGTTTGAGGTTTCTGATCTGTTTGTGGATATGTATTGCAGGTCTTTTGTGAGTTGTGTGGTCTTTAATCTGTTCGTGAGTGCATAACCCAGGATTTCAGCTCCCTGATCTGTTTGATGGTGTATGTCACATGGTGTGAGGGCTCTGAACTATCTGTGGTGTTTGAAGTTTCTGATCTGTTGGTGGCTGCATGTCTAGGTTGGGGAAGTCTGTAATCTCTTTGTTGGTTAATGTCTCAGGATGTGACTCCCTGATCTGTTTGTAAGTAGTGCCTGGTGGTGTGAAAGCCTGGTGTGGTCACCACTCAGTGAACCAGAGTGTGAAGTTTCTGGCGCATGTGAGAGTGTTCTCCCAGGATCTGACTTCTCTCATCTGCTTTTTTCTTTTGGCATGCCTCAGGAAATGTTTGGTTTCTGACTCTTGGTGGATGTACATCTCAGAATGTGAATGCTCTGAGCTGTTGTTGTATGAATGTTCCAGGTTGTCTGATCTCTCAGGTTTTGGGAAAATACTTCCTAACATATGAGATTTCTGGTTTGTTTGCTGATATATGTGTCTATGCCTATATGTCTATGTCAATATCTGTATCTATATCTATATTTATATATACTTATCTGATCTGAAGGTGTGTATGTCCCAGCTGTGAGGTTACTGAGCTGTTTAGTGGGTCATTTCCCTTGGTTTGAAACCTCTGACCTGTTTGGGAGTATGTCCCAAAATACAAGCTCTCTGACCTTTTAATAAGTATCTGTTAATGATCTCAGGCCTCTGATCAGCTTCTGGCTCATTTTCCTAGCAAATGAGGTCTCTGGCTGAATTGTGGATATATATTGCTGGATTTGAGATCTCTGATTTGTTTGTAGGTATCTATCTATCTCAGGTTTGAAGTCTCTGATCTGTTTGTGGATGTATGTTTCAAGATGTCAGGTCTCTGTGCTTATTCTGGGTGTATTTCCTGCATGTAAAGTCTCTAACCTATTTGTACTTTCATGTTGCAAGATTTGAAAGCTGTGATCTGTATTGAGTGTCTGATCTCTTTGTGTGGGTTTATCAAGGGTGTAAGTTCTATTCAGTTTGCTATTACATGTCCAAGTTTGTGATATATGACAGGTTTATGGGTTTATATCTAGGAATGTGTTTTGCTCTGCAATTTGTGTGTGTATGTCTTAGATAGCGAGTTCTCTTATGTGTTTGTGAGTTTAATTCCAAGTGATTGAAGACTGAGCATGTGTGTCTTTCTGTTCTTTTTGGATTTATGTTAGCAGGTGGGGACTATTCATCTTTTTGAAAGTGTATGACTCAGAACACAAAGTCTGTGAGCTGTCTGTCCATGCATGTATGCCTCTGGTGGCTAAATAATAGCACGCCAAAGAAGTCTACTTCCTAATCCTAGGAACCTATTATTGTGTTAATTTACATGAAAAAAAAAGAGACTTCACATATGTGATGAAGTAAAGCATTTTGCCATGAGGAAATTCTCCTAGATTATCTAGGGAGGCCTACTGTCATCACAATTGGCCTTATATGAGAGAGGCATGAGGGTAGCAGTCAGAGAACATGATGTAGTAACAGAAGCAGAGTCAGAAAAGGTGATGTGATGACATAAGCAGAGATTGAAGAGGCAGATGCAAAGAGAAGGTGAAACACTGCTAACTTTGAAGGTGGAGGAAGGGGCCCTGAGCTCAGGAGTGCAGGTGTCCTACAGAAACTGGATTCTCCCCTAGGGACTGGAGAAGGAAGTCAGATTTGCTGACCCCTTGACTTTTACCTTCATAAGACTCTTTGTCAGTCTTCTGACCTGCAGAAATGTAAGATAATACATTTTTGTTGTTTTATGACAACAGGATTGTGGTGATTTGTTACAGTAGCAAGTCCAAAACCTTGAAGAGATAAAGGCCTGCACCTTCAAGAAGTGGAATAAATGTGGCCTTCTTTTCTAAAAAAAAAAACACAGAGAGAGAAAGAAAAGGAAGGAAGAAAATAAAGGAAAGAAAAAAGAAGAGGGGAAGAGGAAAGAGAGGAAAGGAAAAGGAAAGGAAAGGAAAGGAAAGAAAAAAGCCCTGGCTGGTGTGGGTCAGTGGATTGAGCACCAGCCTGCAAACCAAAGGTCACTGGTTAGATTCCCAGTCAGGGCACATGCCCTGGGTTATGGGCCAGGTGCCCAGTTGTGGGCCTGTGAAGGTCAACCAATCAATGTACCTCTAGCACATTGATGTTCGTCCCCGTCTGCTTCACACTCTCTTCCCCTCTCAAATAAATAAGTGAGTAAGTTCTTTTAAAGAAAAGAAGAAACTGCCCTGGCTGGTGTGGCTCAGTGGATTGGTGCCGGCCTGAAAACCCAAATGTCGCTGGTTCAATTCCCCAGCCAGGGCACATAACCAGGTTACAAGCCGGGTCTCCAGCCAGGTCCCCAGCTGGAGGCGGGTGAAAGGCAACCATACAGTGATGTTTCTCTCCCTCTCTGTCTCTCTCCCTTCCCCTCTCTCTGAAAATAATGAATGAAATCTTAAAAAGAAAAGAAGTAACTAATAAATGTCTCAAGTTGTGATATCTCTATCTGGTTGTTGGTGCATATCCCAGAATGTGAATTCCACATTTGGTTGTGATTGTGTGCCTTATGGTGGGTGGCCTAGATCTGTGTGCAGGTGAATGTAGCAGGTATGAGGTCTCTGATCTCTTTGATGGTGTGCATCCCAGAATCTGTGGTCCCAGCTGTTTGAAGGTGTGTGTATTAGGAGAAGAAGCCTCCTATCTGATTTTGTGTACAGGTCCCAGGATGTGAGTTCTCTGAACTGCTGAGGTATATATGTTCACAGTATAAGGATTCAGAGCTCTTTCTGGGCATATTTCCCTTTGCTTGACACCTCTGATCCATTTCTAGGTTTATATCCCAGGCTGTAAGATTTCCTGCTCTGTGTGTGTCTGTCTTGTGGTGTTGTTAATGAAACATTGTTTGCTGGTATGTTTCTCTCTGGTATGTTTGCTGGTGAAGAAAGCAGGATGTGAGGCAGGGAGTATGTCCCATGGTACAAATTTCCTTATCAGCTCGTGGGTACTTGTCTGATAGTGTGAAGGGCCTGATTTTTTCACTAGTGAATAAACAAGGGTGTGAGGTCTCTGATTTGTTTGAAGGTATTTTCCCAGGAGGTGAGTACTCTGATCTGTTTCTCAGTGCATGTACCAGGGTGTGAGGTCTCTGATGCTTTGTGACTGTATAGCCCAGAGTGTGAGGTTTGAACTGCCTGTGAGTTTATGTTCCAGGTTATCAGATGTCTGATATCTTACATGAGCATTTTAGTTTGTTTGCTGGGATATATGCCATGAAGTGAAATTCTTATCTGTTCAGGTGAGTGTGTGTGGTGTGTATCTGGGATGTGAAATTTCTGGCCTTGTTCTGGGTGTGTGCTTCAGGATGTGAGGCCTGTGATCTGTTTGTGGGTGCATGTCCCACATTGACAGCTCTCTGATATGTTTCTGGGTGTATTTCTGTGCATGTTGATCTAGGAGGATCTCTGTTCATAAGTGTGTATCCCAGGATCTGAGCTGCTGGATCTCCTTGAGTCTATACTCCAAGATTTCAGGTGTCTGTATTTATTAGCATGTAAAGGCTGTAACCTCTTTTTTTGGTTCATGCTGCTGGTTTGGAGGTTTCTGATGTGGTCTGGGTTGTATTTCTCAGATCAGGTCTTTGACCTGTTTGTGTGTATGTCACACATATGAATGTGTCATCTCCTTGGGTGTGTTTGTAAAGGATACAAGGTCTGTTCTCTAAGTGGTTGTATGGCCCAGTTTATGAGAACCCTGATCTGTTTGTGTACACATGTCAGTACATGTGGGCTTTTTCCTGCTCTCTGTGTCAGTATGTTCCAGAGTCAGAGGTCTAGTCTGTTTGGAGGTCCTAGAATATGGGTCCCTGGTCTCTTTGTGGGTATATGTCCCAGAGAGTGAGTTCTCTTATGTCTTTGTAGGTTTAATTCCCAGAGTGTGAAGATCCTAAGCATTCTTTGGTGAATGTCCCAGAATGTGTGGCTCTCTCATCTTTTGTTATGTATGTCCCAGGGTGATATATCTATAATGTCTTTGGAAGTGTATGACTTCAGATGTGAAGTCTTTGAGGACTTCATGGGTGTATGTCCCAGGATGTAATGTGGGTTTTCTGTTTTGGGGTTTTTTTTTTGTTTGTTTGTTTGTTTTTTGTTTGTTTTTTTGAGAGCATGTATGTTCTGTTTGCAGAACAGAATAGATCCAAATAATGGATCGCCAATTATGTCCTCACCTCATTCTTGGAACTTGTTAATATATTGTCTTACCTGGAAAAGGGGACTTTGTAGGTACCTACTAGGTCAGCATCCTGAGATGGGCAGTTATTCTAGATTATCTAGGGGGGTCCACTGTAATTACAAAGGTCATTATAGGAGAAAGGTAAGGTAGAAACTTCCAGATCAAAAAACACTAAGTGACTCTGTATGTTGAGACAGGGAGGGGCATGCAATGATGAAAGTAGTCACAAAAGTGATGTGATGGCAGAAGCAGAGGTTGGAGCTGGGGAAAGAAATTTGAAGCTAAAATGCTGAATCCTCTGATCTCTTTGTGGGCTGTGCCACAAGATGTCCATCTCTGCCATCTGCTGTGTTTTCTGGGTGTATTTTTCAGCACATAGTGTCTGTGACTTGATTGTGGGTATATGTTACGGGATTTGAAGTCTCTCATCTGTTTTGTACGATCCAGGATGTGAGGTCTCTGACCTATGTGTGGGTGCATATCCAGGCTGCAAGGTCACTGATCTTTTGGTTAGTGCACATCTCAGGATGTGAGCCCTCTGGTCTGTTTATGGGTGTGTTCCCCTATGTGTGAGGACCAATATGTTTCCATGTGTGATGTGTAGGTTTTTCAGATGTCTGATCTGTTGGTGTATGTCCAAGGATGTGGTTTCTGAGGGGTTTGTGGGTGTGTTTTCCAACATGTGTGATTTTTCTGAGCTGCTTGGGGATGTGCATTCCAGAATGTGTCTCTCTACACTCTGTGTGTATTTTGTTAGTGGGAATCTCTGATCTGTTTATGGCTTCCTTCCCAGGGTTTTATCTGAGATGTTTCTGGGTGTGGGTCTCAGGGTCTGTTATCTTTATTCCCTTTGTGGATAAGCAGTCCTCAGCTATGACGGCTCTGAGTTGTTTGGCATATGTTCCAGGATACAATGTTTGTGAATGGTTTATGGGTGTGTTTTGCAGGATTTTATGTCTGTGATCTGTTTGAGGGTATGTGTCCAAGAATGTGAGGTTTCTGATATGTTTCTAATCTGTTTCTGATCTGATGCATATTTCCCAGCATATGAGGTCTATAAACTTTTTGTCACTGTATGTCCCAGGATATGATATCTCTGATTTCTTCATGTATATTGTCAAGCTTTTGAAGTCTCTGATTTGTTTTCTTGCTATTTGTTCTAGGATGTGAAATCCCCAACTGTTTATGGGTGTATGTCCCAGGGTGTATGGTTTCTGATCTGTTTGTGGGTGTACATCCCAAGGTTTGAGGTCTCTAATTTCTTTGTGAATGTATTTCCCAGGATTTTGAAGTGTATTTCCCAGAATGTGCATCTCTCTGGTCTATTTTGATGTATGTTGAAGGGTGGGCAGTATCTGATCCCTTCATGGGTATATGTCCCATGGTGTGTGCTCTCTGACATTTTGCAGGTGTGTCTTAAGATAGAAGGCCTAGCCCTGGCTGGTGGCTCAGTGGATAGGTGCTGGCCTGCAAACCTGAAGGTCACTGGTTCGATTCCCAGCCAGAGCACATAACCAGGTTGCAAGCCAGGTCTCCAGCCAGGTCCGTAGCTGGAGGCAGGTGAAAGGCAACCTTACATTGCTGTCCCTCTCCCTCTCTCCCTCCCTCCCTTCCCCTCTCTCTAAAAATAATAAATCTTTAAAAAAAAAAAAAAAAGGGAGATCTCTGTTGTGATTGTGGGTGTATTACGCTAAGACCTGAGCTCTCTGACTTCTTTTTGGATTAATGTCCCAGAATGAGAGAGATCCTTCACGTAGTTCTGTGTGTCTTTCCAACTTGCCTGCTCTACTGTCTATGGGTGTACATCCAAGGGTATGAAGTCTCTGATCAATTTGAGGGTCTGTTTCTTTGGGTGTCAGATTTGTTTCTGGGCACACATCAGGATGTGAGATGTCTGATCCCTTGTAGTTGTACCAGGTCTGTCCCAAAAGTATCGGCCGTGCAAACTGCTTTAATTATATTGACATTCACTCAATACTTTTGGGACAGACCTCATATGTCTCCGGTGGTGACAGTCTGTTCTTGTGTATTTGTCAACAGTGTGTGGCTTCTGACCCGTCTGTGGCTGCACGTCCCAGATTGCTAGGTTTTGAGCTATTTTTCTTTGTCTCAGCATGTGAGGTCTCTGAGATGTTTTAAGTTTATGTCTCACAATTTGTGGGTATAGGTCTAGTCTCTTTGTGGGTATAGGTCTCAATGTGTGAGGTTCCTAATCCATTTAGTTTATTTCCCAGAGTATGCTCTGCTCTGTTCGTGGGTGTGTGTCCCGGCATGTGAGGGAGTCTTGATTTTTTATATGTGTATGTCACAGAATTGAGGTATATGATCTGTTTGTGGGTATATGTCCCTGGATGCTATTTCTCTGAAATATTTGTGGGTATATATCTCAGTTAGTGTGGTTGATATTTTTATGCATATGTCACAGGATGTGAGATCTGTTCTTTTGGGGTGTGTATTTCCTAGAATTTGAATTCTCTGAGCTGTGTGTGTGTGTGTGCGTGTCAGGATGTGAGGTCCCTGATCTGTTTGGGTGTGTATGTCCCATGATTTGAGCTCTCTGAATTATTTGATGTTCCGTATCCAGCATTTAATTCTCTGAATTATATTTCAGGATCTGTATCCTAAATCTCAGAAGAATTTCTGAGTCCTGGATTCAGGGTTCTGAGCTTTCTTTGGTCTACATTCCAAGGGTGAGTTCACTAAGCTGTTTGGGTAATTATCCTAGAATACATGGCCCTGAGCTCTTTTGGTTTCAGAGTTCTTTGACCTGTTTGGGGGATATTTTCAAGGATGTAGTCTGTTCTTCTTGGGAGGGCTCAGTCAGTGATATATCTGACTCATTAGGGGTTTATTCCAGACTTTCAGTGGTGTGTGTGCGTGTGTGCAAATATACCCCTATTAGTTTTCTGAACTGTTTGGTGGGGGGTCTTCTGTTTGATGTGTAAAAGCTCTCAGTGCTGTGGTGGTCTCTGTGCAGAATATGATGTCTCTGAACTACTTAGAAGTCTCTCCCTTCAGGTCTGAGGGCCTGCAACCCTCAGATGAGGACTCTGATGTGTTTGAGTGTCTGGGATCAGGGTGTCACCCCTGTGAATGGTTTTGAGCTCATGTCCTAGGGAATGAGTTTCAGAATCCATATCCTGAATTTGATGTCTTTCAAATGGTTTCAGACTTCTGAAAGGTGTGTATCCCAGAGTGTGAGATCTCTGATCTCCATACTCCTTAGTGGTGAGGTCCCTAACTGCTGGGGTATGTTTCCAAAGGCATGATAGTTTCTTTTCTTTTTTTAATTTAATTTAATTGTTGTTATATTACATTCATCCCATTCCACCCAATCTCCCCTTCCCCACCCTTCCGGGCATGGTAGTTTCTACTGAGGGGTATGAGGTCTCTGACTTAACTTAGGAGTCTGTTTCTAGCATTTGAGGTCTCTAAGTAGTTTGGGGTTCTGTTACCAGTTTCTGATGTCTCTCAAGTGTTTGTGGGGGGTCTATGTCTGGGGGATTATGTCTCTGAGCTGTGTCCTAGGGTGTAAGTTTTGTTAACTCAGAGCATTTTGGCATCATATGTCTAATGTGTGGCAGGTCTAGAAAACTATGGATCTGCTACCCAGATTGTGAGGTTAATGAACTCTGAGGGTTTCTGGCCCATAATGGGAATTACTTGGGCCATGTGGGCAGAAGTGGCCAGATGTGCTGTCTCTGAGCTATTTATGTGTCTGTCTCCTAGATTAGAAGTTCTCTGAATTATCTGAGAGCCTGTGTCCACAACAACATGAGGCCACTAAAAGCTGTTATGGGTCTTTGTCCCAGTTATGAGGTCTCTCTGCTGTTAGTGGCAGACTTTTCACAGAATGTAAAGTTTCTAGGCTGTTTGGTGACATGTTCATTGCTGTCATGTGTCTGAAATCTTTCTAGATATGAGTACAAAGGGTGAGTTCCGTGAATGGATATGAGGTCTGAGTCCACAGTGTGATATATTTAATCATTTGGAGGTCTGTGCCTAGGATGGGAAAATTTTCAACTGTTTGGGGACTTGAGCCCAGGACATGAGTTTTACAAGCTGTTTGGGGCCTGGGTCCAGGTTAAAGGATCTCAGAAATATTTGGAATGTGTATCACAGGATGTGAAATCTTTAAACTACGTAGAGGACCTGCATCCAGATTTTCAGGTCTTTGAGCTCTTCCATGAAATGATAAGGTCTCTGTGCTATTTGGGGATGTCTCTGTACTAAGGCTGAGCTGTTTTTAGGAAGTCTGTGTCCAGTACATGGCATCGCTAAACAGGAATCTGTGTCAAGAGTATGAGGTGTCTGAGCTGGTTTAGGGACCATGAGTCTGAGAAGAGGGTGTGAGGCCTCCGAACTGTTTGACCATCTTTCTCCAAATTTAAGTTTTCTGAAGATTTGATGGGTCTGTATCCTTGGTTCTGAAGTCTCTGAGCATTGTGGGGGTCTGTAGTCAGAATTTCAAATGTGGATTACAAAGTGGGAGGTCTCTGAAGCATTTGGTAGTCTTTCCTCTGGTGTCCTACTCTGAACCGTTTGGGGGTCTTTGTCAGGTGTGGTCTTTGAGCTGTTGTACATAGACGTTTCCGAGGGTCAGAATTCTCTGAACAGGGTGTTTCTGAGCTGTGAGATCTCTGAGGTCCTTGGGGTCTGAATATAAGATTTGAGGCTCTGAGTTGTTTATGGCACTACATTTTAGGGAGTGAAAAAATAGGACACTTTTTTCAGGATGTCTCTGAGCAATTTGGGGGCCTGTGTTGAAGGTATAAAGTTTGGGGATCATTTAGGGATCTGTGTTCTGGGTGTGAGGTCTCAGGTGTTTGGGCTGCCTGTATTCAGGGTGTAACATGTCAGCCGTTTAGGGATCTGTTCCAGGATGTGAGGGCTCCCCACAGTCTGGGTATCAATAATCACGGTGTGAAGGGTCTGAACAACTTAGGCAGCAGTATCCCAGGTTGTGCTGTCTTTGAGATATTTGTGCATTTCTATCTCAGAAAGAAAGTTGTGTGATATGCTTAGAGTCCAGATCCCAATGTAGGAGGTAGCATTTAGGTCTTTGAGAGTCTAGGTCCCCTAGTTTCAGCACAGCCTGAATATTTCAGGGCCTGTGTCCAAGTATGAGATCTCAAAGCTGTATAGATGTGTATCCCAACGTGAGGTCTCTGAGGTCCATACTCAGGGTATATGGTCTATGAGCTACTTGGAGGCCTAGGTGCTGTGTGTAGAAGTCTCTGGGCTATTTAGGATTCTGTCACCTGTGTGTCAAGCCTTTGAAATCTTTGGGAATCTGTTACAGCATGTGAGGTCTCTGAGCAAAAACAAAGGGCACAGGCTCACATTTAGGTTGAGTGATGATAAAAACATATTTCAAACACTATCTCTTTGTTCTCCACTTTGTACCCTAGTATATATTAGGTGCTCAATAAATATTTGCAGAAAATATAAATACAATAAAAGCACAGACTTTTCTCTTTAAATGGAGTAGGCAGGCTCTGGGTTCAAAGCCTTTAAGAGCTGGGAGGGTCCAGCTAGACTTGTATATTTCTGTATTTCCACCATATTTATTTCTCAAGTTTTTGTTTGTGGCAAGTGATAATGGTTTATCCACTTAGATATCAATGGATTGAGTGTGTTTTCAATGCATTTTAAAATGTAAGGATAAAGTAAGCTTTTTTTAGGTCAAGCTGTTAGGTAGATGATGGTGCAAGTGGTACACATGGGGGGCATTCTAGTCAAATGGCTAAGGTTTAAGGAACATGTCCCTGGGTACCCCAGCTCCCAGTTTCTCATACCTCCAACCCCCATCAACATGAGGTCTTCAATCACCACACCTTGGTTTATTCAGTCAACAACTCACTTTTATTGATACCCACTCCAGGTTGGGTAGGGCCGAGGAATATACAACAGGAGAAGCAGATTCAGTCCATGCCTGAAAATCAGTCTAGGGGCAGGGAGCACGGACACACAGACAGCCACACAGATCTGGTGGCAGGGCACAGTCTCACAGAGGGGCACTCTGGGCACAGGTAGTCAGGGAAGGCTTCCTGGAGAAGACCTCACAGGGGAAGCGAGGGGTGAAGCAGCCATCAGAGCCTTCGTGTTCTGTACATCTGTGGGCAGGTAACTTTTGAGACTGTACTTGGCCTCCTGCCGTATGGGCCCTTTCCTAGGATCCACCTCCACAGTTTTCAAGGCTTCCCTGAGACAATCTATGTGGACCAGGTGCTTGGCTCAGTGCCAGGCACCTCATCACCACCCCATCAATGCACATTTTTGTTCTAAGTGCTATCTATAGCCTATCTAGGTCTTGGTTCCAGCTCTGAGTAGTCCCAGCAGTCATCACATGGCAACGGGGCTCCCGGGTGCCTTCTGTGCACCTCAAGGGCGGAGCTCAATCCCAGTCTACCTTAAGGGCTTAGAGAGTCTGGACTGCCTTCCTCACGCTGGCCAGTGGGCCAGGGGCATCCACTCTCCTTCCAGGGGTGTGGGGCATCTACTTCTTGGACACACAGCCTGTATGTGAGCATAAGCAGAAACCAGTCCCCAGCCCTGAAAACCCCCTTTCTTTTACCAAGTGGGCTGGGAAGTCTGAGCCCTGATGTCAGTTTGCCATGGGGTGGCTTCCACACTCTTGGAGCAATAAGGAGAGGGCCCTCATCAGACCCCTCGAGCTCCAGGCAGAAGCAGGTGCATAAACATCTTTCTATTCTGGGGCTGAGACTCACCCCGTGGACCTCACTGATAGACCATGAATCCCAACTTCAGAAACTCCTGGTGTTGAGAAGTTACTTTTCAAGTTGGGCAGGGGTTTGTAAGTGCAACCCGTGGATGGAGCTGGGAATGGGAGAGGGGATTTCCAGAAGTCAGTCCTCACCGCAACCCTGAGGACAGGGCAGGTGGGGGCAGGTAGAGGCAGACAGGAGGCCCTGGCAGTCATTCTTCAACTGGAGGGCAAATGGGTAGGGGTGGATGGGATGAGTGGCTTTAGGCCCCCACAGTTGGTCTGGCCTCAGACTGAGGGCTAGAAGAGGTATTTGCGGCAGCATTCAGTCCCACACTTGCATTCAATACGGACCCGCTTCTTGGGGGAGCCGGGGAGCACAGCCAGGCCAAAGTTGGAGTCCATGCGGGTGCTCTCCATGTCCACAGGGTCCACTGTGGAATCATACAGCCAGGGAGGGTGGGAAGGGGGAGGAGACTTGTTAGAAGGCCTAGGTAAAGTGTCCCACTGCCCCTTTAACATGAAACCCAGGGATCTTTCGGGGATAGGTCTGGGATGTGGGTCAGGAGGGGGTCGTGGAATTGGTAGTTTGGGACTAGGGCCCAGGATTAGCACTGGAGGGTGCTGAAGTGTTAGGAAGATGGCCAGAGGTTGGTGGTTTTTGGGGAGCAAGGGGCTGTCAGGGAGAACCAGGAGGGTTGTGTCAGGCAGAGGTCTAGGAATGAAGGGTCACCTGAGCATCAGAGGGGTATCTGAACTCTCCTGCCAAAGATCCCCTCTTGAGTGTGTCAGAGGTGGCTAGACTGTCAAGTAGGGGACTGGTTGGAGGCCATAAGGTGTCCAGAGGCTTGGAATGAGGAAAGTCAAAGAGGATTAGGAGTGGGAGTGGGAGGGGGTTTGGGGGGCTGGGAATATTTCAGACAAGATTGACATAGGTATATTAACTCTTGAGCTAAACATCCTCCTCCCCCAGGAGTATTGGGAGAAGTTGGTCCAAGGATTGGGAATGAGGGGAACCCTAAAAGGTAGGCAGAAGCCCATAAATCCAGATGGGAGGCTGGGAGTCAGAAAGAGCATCTTAAAGCTCCTTGGGGAAGGGTCCTTGTGTCCCATGTCACTGTGTGCCCCTGCCCCCAGTCCCCTGATACCCCCACCTTGCATGTTGTAATCAAAAGTGAGCTCCTCGCCTGCCCAGATGGTTCTTGTGGCAAAGAAAGCAATTCGGGGCAGCCGCTCATCAAGGTTGTCTATGAAGACGTTGTACACCTGGAGGTTGGGGTCACACTGGGAGAAAAAGAACATCGGGAGGGTGAAGAAGGGCCCAGCCTGCTCCTCCCTACCCCCACCTGCCTGCAGGGTACCCACACTGTGGTTGACAAAGTGGGAGATGTTGCCATAATAGGCGGCATCCACGGTGTACACATCCTCCACGTAGTCCAGGTCAAAGAGGTATGTGGCACCCTGGCGGTCGTAAATCTGGCCCCGTCGTTCCGCCTCCTCTGAGGTAATGATCTGAGGAGAGGATTATGGGGGAGAGGGAATTGGGTAAGGAGGCTCAGGAAAGCAAGCACAGTACCTGGTCCCCCAGGAGGAGAAAAGTGAGCAGAGAGGTACCCCCACCCATGTGGCTGGCAGGCATGGACACAGGAGGCAGTGAGGCAGAGGGTCTGTCACCCTTCTCAGAGGGCTGTTCCTCAGCTACCCATCATCTACCCTTCTGAGGCCTCTGGGTGATCTAGGGAGTTTCTCAATGGTGGGCGGAGGTTGGCCACAAGGTCCAATAGTGAGAGAGTAGTCAGACAGACATAAAGACATCATGAAAGACCATAGTGAGACATAGGAGACCCAAATCAAGGACAAGAAAGAAAAATACCCAGGGCTCAACAGAGAGGGGAGAGTACAGTGGGGGTTGGGAAGATAGGAGAGGCTGACTGATCCAAGGCAAGAGGGCCAAAGGCATTGCAGGACCCAACACAAGAGAACCAACACAGGGCCATGTACACAGCAGTGAGAAGGAAACAGGAGACTGGGGAGAAGAGCCCTAGGTTGGTGGTGAAAGGGACAATGAATAAGAGACTCAGACAGCAAGAGGCAGAGAGTGAGAAATACTAACAGAAGCTTAATATTAAAGACCCAGATCTGGCGATATGGCCCAGACCCCTGAGATTCTCAGAGGCAAAAAAAGAGGCTGAGGCCAAAAATCAAAGAAGGAAGACTAGAGGAGACATGAGCTAAAGTAGGAACCCCTCATCCCCCAGCCCTGAGGCATCTCTTCCTCCCTAGCTGGATCCCCTGCTGGCCCAGTAAAAAAGGAGCTGCTCCACCACCCTGACAAGTCCTTACCTCCCAAATGCTGTAGATGGATTCTCCACCCCACCACCATCCAACCCAACTTCTGCTCTCCATCCCCGAAGTTCACTCTTCCTCTTGGAGCCAACCACAGTCTTGGTAATCCCAACCATGCCAGTCCCTGGGTAAGAGTCCCCTGGCATCCAAGAGTGCCCACACCTCTGCCTGGGATCCTTCCAGACCAGGTACATCTCATTCTCCACTCCCAGGTTTCTGCCCAGCCTTCAAAGACAATTGCCAGCACAGTGTACAACACACAGCAGACTTAAGAAATGCCCTTTTACTCCATCTAGCCCAGCTGTGGTCCACAGGCAACTCAAACATTCTTTCCTCCTCCCATACACATTCCCTTCTTCCCTCTCCTTTTGTTGGGAACCCACTGCCCATAATCAACCCTACCACCACTGGACCCACCCTGGCTTTCTTCCTTGCTCACCTTCATGCTAGCTAGTGGCCATGCTGTTTCTATTTTCAAATCTTGCATTCTAGCCTTGACCATCCTGTTTTATCCAGTGAGGACGGCCACACTAGTGTCCTAGTTCCTCCCTGCCTCTTACACCATTGTCTAGCCTCTGCTCCCTGTCCAACATTAACCAACAACACTTTTGGAAGACCAAGGTTTATCCCTCAGGTCACACTGTTCACTGTCCCATACTTCAGCTTTTCCTTTAGGAACCTGGCTCCTCTATACCCCAAGTTTTTGTTTACTCATTCATTCAGTGGATTTTTATAAGGCTTACCCTGTGCCTGATCCTAGTACTCAGACATCCGTGTCTGCTGGGAGAGACACAGGGACCAGGCTGGGTCCCTGTTCTCAGAGGTCACAGTTGAGTGGGAAAGAGCACAGAAGCCAGGCTTGGTCCTGGCCTTCAGGGATCAGTTTAGTGGGGAGTCAAAGGGAACAGGCCCAGTCCTACACTTCATCAGTTGGTCTTGTGACAGAGATGGACTCAGACACCCACTGTGCCAAGAGTGCTTAGACATCAGGCCGAAGAGTGGGGGCTTTCTCCTGAGTGACATGACAAGAGGCACAGAAACATTTTAAGGAGGATGGCAAAGCCAGTTTCCCTCCACCTCCTAGAGAACATGCACTCCTCCTGTGGCATTGGCTCCAGATGTCACTTGTCTGTGTAGCCTTCCTGAATGTCCCAGTCCTTACCCACACACAGCCTCTCTGGAGCCCTGGGATCAAAGGACAGCTTCTGCTGCGCTGGGAGCAGACTGGATTGTGCCTGAGCTGACTTTTTCCTTTCAGCCCATACCCAACCAGAGGGAATGTCCCACAACCTTCAAGTCTCACCTTCCTGCCTGTTCTGCCCCTACCTGCTCCCCTAGTCTCACCAGAAATGAGTCACATTGCAAGCCCTCCAGGGCACAAACCGTTCCTGCTGTCTTCTATTCAGTCCCACTCTGAAAGGGCTGGGCCACCCTGAGAACTCAATAACAAATCAGTCCATGTCTGTGCTCCCTAGCAACTCTCTAGAATGACTAGGGAAGATAGATGAACTATAAACTGGCAGTGTGGAAAGGGTGTTGATATGAACAGGAACCAGAAGACTCAAAGTATGGCTGCTGCTCTGCCCTCTCCCAGGTATGGGATCCTGAATATTCTTTCCCTGTACCTGTTCACTCAGCCAAAAAAAAAAAACAAAAACAAAAACCCCAAAAAACCGTAACCAACCAGGTCTGGCAGGGCACCAATTTATTTTAGACACTTAAGCTTTTTTTTTTTTTTTTAAATCCACTTGACTAGCTTGATGATTCTGAGCACTCTACTACACTCTAGGCCTCAGTTTTCTCTTCTGTAGAATGAGAATGAAAATGAGAATAATTCCAGCCAGGCAGGGGCTGCTATAAAGATTAAATAAGATAAGGGATGTGAAAGGTGTTTCTCTTTTTAGTTAGGAACCAAGCAGCATTAGGAGGGGTTAGGAGTCTGTATCTTACCAAAATCTAAATGCTCCCTTTGTTTTACGTGCCCTTTTCCTAGAAAGAAAATGTTGCTGCTCATTAAATGATAGCCATTTTAAATTAAACTGACACTCACCGTCATTTAGAGTTCTTAAAATATGAAGAAACTGTGTTTTAGAATGGATAAAACAGGCTATCATTGATGGGTGAGGGTGGGGATGTGCTGACAGAAGGTGGAAAAGTGCAGAGAAGGGCAGCTCACATGAAGCAACTGTTGCGGTGCAGAGGACAGGTGGGAGAGTGAACGCCTTGTCCAGATTGTATGGGGGGGGGGTGTGCACGTGCGCGCACCCTCAATTATATAACAGTAGGTAGGGTCTGGGACAGCACCACATAATGAAGGAAATAAACATTTCTGCAATGAAATTTATTAATATTCATGCCAGGTAGGATAAAAAGACTAAATAGGCCCAAATCAGGTCCAGTTAGGTTTTATAGCCAGCTGGATTACAAAAAACTTTTGGTTTTCTGAATTTTGGAATGTAATGGCTTGTAATGATTTAAGTCTTACTCTATACTGAACAGTGTTTACATGCTTCACACATGCCAACTCATTTAGTTCTTATATTAACTGTATGAGGTGGGTGCAATTATCATTCCCATTCTACAGATTAGAAAACCGAGATGCAAGGAGGTGAAGTGACTGCTGATGAGTGGTGGAGCTGGGATTCAACCTTGGGAAGCCAGGCTCCAGGGTCCACCCTCCTGCCCATTTTGCCATGCTGCCTCCTCACAGGGAGATGCAAGATTAGTTTGGATCTAGTAGGGTTTGGGGGCTTCTGTTGCCATGTGTAAGTCCCACAGGTCTAAGGGTATTGGAGGGGGTGCCCTGCAAGTTGCTGAATGTAACAGGAGGAAGGCTAAGAAATAGTTCAGAGAGAAAGTGTGAAGAGTAGGAACAGAGTCCCTGGAAACCTCAATATTTACAGTGTAGAGAAGAGTGAGGACACTTAGGAAGAGGAGCCAGAAAAGTAGCTGACCCAGGGGACTTTGGGCTACCTAAGGACTACAGGCTTACTTCCCCTTGCCCCTGTGTTGTAGACAGCATTTCCTCGAGATTATCAGGACAGTAGAGTGAGGCTAAAGACACTCTCTGCCTAGACTTCCTCTAGAGCTTCCAGGCTCCTGTGCTGTCAGGACACCTCCTCCTCCAGATCATCAGGGGCTCTGGAGTGCACACACATCCTCCCCCAGAATGGTGGCATCCCTCAGGCGTGTTAACTTGTCCTTCCCCTGTTAGTGTCCCTCTGATGTCTAGACAACTCCTCTAGAGTGTCAGTCCACTGAGGGTGTGGACACTTCCTTTAGACTGTAGACCTGATCCCCTTTAGACTGTCATGATCCCTCCTGGATAAGGACATTTCTTTTTCCCGACTCTCAGGACAGTGTGGGTGTGGACACTTCCCAAGGGAGACCACCAGGGTCTTCTGGAATGTAGATAGCTTGCTCTCATCCCCTATGTCCCTCTGGGATATGGATGCTGCTTCCTACACATTGTCAGGACCTCTCTGGGGTATGGCCACCTCCTCCTCTTTCCAGACTGACAGTCCTTTGGCATGTGGACATTTCCTCTACCAGACCACCAGGATTATCCGGGGCATGGACATCTCCTCATCCAGACTGTCAGGCACTTGCTAGTTATTCACCCAAATCCCTTTTTCCACCTGTGCACATGGCTAAATCCCACTTCTCAAACTCCCCTGAATGGAGGTAAGGTCAGTGACTGGTTTCTAGTCGGTGGATACAGACAGAAATGATATGCACTACGTCCAGGCCTGATCTGTTAGAAATCGCCCCTTCTCTCCCAACTCTTGACCCACTTGCCAGGTAAGGCTGGAGATTAGAGTCAGCTCCAAGACTCTCAGGCATAGCAAAGGCACAGGAGGGGAGCTTAAGTGGCCAGGCCACTGTGTGGCAGGATACTACCCAAACACCCACACTAGACAGACTCTAATGTGCAAGACCACTAAGGCTTTCACATTGCTGGTCTTTCCAGTGTCCTGCAAGTCTAGAGGAAACAGTCAACCTCCACAAAGGGCTGTCCACATCACGTTCTACTCCAGACTGCTCCTTTTGTGTAGATTAGTAAAAGATGCTCCTTCTGAGAAGATACTGCTTAGCAATAAGCCGGACCCTTGTAAAATGAGAAGTGCCTTTTCAGGTGACGCAACCCTGTGCACACCACACGACCCATTAAAAGGAACACTGCCTGAATTTCAGTTCCCACTCTTTGCTAGGTACCCTTATGAAATCAACCCCATCAGGAAGTGTTTCAATGTCCTTTTTTTTTTTTTTTTTTTTTTTTAAAGGTTTTACTTATTAGAGAGAGGATTAGGTAGGGAGAGAGGCAGAGAAGGAGAGAGACATCCATGCATGGCCGCCCCTCACCTGCCCCCAGCCAAGAATCTGGCTGGAGACCTGGCCTGCAACCTGACCATGTGCCCTGGCTTGGGACTCGAATCAGCAACCCCTGGGTTCGCAGGCCAGTGCCCTATCCACTGTGCTACCAGCCAGGGCCTTCAATGTGCTTTTAACTACCAGCTTGGAATACTTTCCCCTGCCAGGATATCCCTAGCACTTGAGTTCAACACCCCTACCACCTCTACCATAGGATAAGCAAGGAAGTTGCAGGCACACCACAAGAGCTGGGCACACACAGTGGGAACCCAAAGTGGAAAGAAGTGCTCACACATGCACAGTCCTATTGCCCTACCTCTCCCACGTACTCCATGACGAAGCTGTTCTTGCGGATCTTCTCCAGCGTGCGGACGCCCCAGCCACGCCCATCATCCGTACGAAAGATACAGAGGTTATAACGGATGCCCTTCTGTACCACACGGTTGGGGCAGTCATAGCCACAGCGGCAACGGGAGTTGCACTCATATATGGGCTGCCCAGCTCGCAGCCGCACCTGGCCCTGGTCATTGTAGGCAAACTTGTGCAGCGATGCCCCAGGACAGCAGCCTCCAGCAGGTGCCCATAGGCAGTCCTGGCACTCGCAGCCCACAGCTACCTGGTTGAGGGTAATGCCCTCACCAACACGGTACTCATTGATATATACAAATGCCCGTGGGGGGCCGTCCAGATCCACCTCATTCTCCACAGTGATGCGTCCCAGATGGTTGCGTTTGGCATTGAGCTCCTCCTCCCAGAGCTGAAGTGCCCGCCTCTGCTTGGCCTTCTGCACCAGGTAGCTAGCCAAGCTTGGGTCCAGGTGCCGGGGTGGCTTTGACCGGTGGCGCCGCCGAAGCAGCTCTCGTTCTAAGTCCTTGTGGAACTGCTTGAGAATGCGCACACACTTGAGATTCTGCCGTGGCTCCCAGGTGCTCTCTGACTCTGGGTATCCACGCCATTTTACCAGGTAATACTCCTGCTCCTGTTAGGGGTACAAGGGGGTATAGGGGCTACCATAAGCAGTGATACCCCTGGGTCAGCCCTCATGGGACTTCCGTCCCAAAACCAATGGATAATACCCAAACCACTTCCCCTGCCCCTTTTCTGGAATGACTCCATGCATTGGCTAAAAAGCATGGGCTCTAAAGCCAGAATCACTAGGTTTAAATCCTGCTCTACTCTGTCTAAATTACAACTATTTAACCTCTTAAACCTACTCCCTTTTCTGTCTTCCCCATCATCAACTCCTTCCTGCTAGCTGTTGAGGCCCCAACTCTTGGAGTCATCCTTCATCCCTTTCTCTTAACAATCCTCACATCAGCCCTCAGCTGATGATTTGACTCTCAGCAAATCCTGTCAGTCCCACCTTCACACTACATCCGGAATTCAACTGCTTCCACCCATCATTACTACCACCAAGATCTGTGCTCTCCTGGAGTGCAACAGTAGCCTCCTCCCTAATCTTTTTGCTTCCACCCTTAAACCTATAGGCTGTTCTCCACACAATAGCCTGAGGGACCTTTTCTTGTTACAGGACACAGTTTAAATAGATCGAAGTTAGACACCCCAGGTACAAATGTTGAACCTGTCCCTCCCTAGCTGTGTGGCCTTGGACAAGTTATTTAATTTTGCTGGGATTTAGTTTCCTCATTTCTAAATAAGAAAAAAAAAGCTAAAAAAAAAAAAACATTTTAGGCCCTGGCTGGTAGCACAGTGGATAAGGCGCTGGCCTGTGAACCCAAAGGTTGCTGGTTCGATTCCCAGCCAGGGCACATAACCAGATTGTAAGCCAGGTCTCCAGCCAGGTCCGTGGCTGGAGGCAGTGAAAGGCAACCATACACTGATGTCTCTCTCCTTCTCTGCCTCTCTCCCTTCCCCGCTCTCTGAAAATAATAAATAAAATCTTTAAAAAAAAACAAAAACAAAAAAACATTTTAGCGTTCATTATATAGCATGTGCTGTTGTAAGCAGCTTACAAGTATTAACTAATTTAACCCTCACAACTCTCTATGAGATAGATCCTACTAAGCATCCCCATTTTACAGATGAAGAAAATAAAATACAGAGAATTTGCTTAAGTATATGACTGGATTTGAACCCAAATATGCTACCTCCAGTCCATTCTCTTAACTTTACTGCCATTACCTCCTCTGGCCATGATAACAGTTTGCATTTCAGGGTTGTTGGGGTGATTAAGTAAGTTTCTGAGGGGAAATGCCTTGCACACTGGAAGTATTCAATAACCATTAGCTATCCTCATCCCCACTCCTGGGCTCAGCAGTTTAATCATTGCAACTGGTTTGTATTCTTAGGGAGGTGGGAGTAGAGAATTACTTAAGGATTCATCCTAGCTCCTGCCTCCCTCAGAAAATCCTTTGGTTTCCCCACTAGTAAGAAAGAAATGAGAAGATGGCCCACTAATTTTATTTTGTTTTAAAGATCAGAGGAGAAAATTCCCTTTGGAATCAAAAGCAGACAGTGAGGGGTAAAGAGGCAGGAAGCCAGCCAGCTTCCTCGAGGTAACCCCACCCTGCCATGGTCATCCCAGACTCACGCGTATCTTCTTGTAATCACACAGGTACTCGACTTCAAAGTCATAGAGATTCCTCTTGGAGATACCGAGGGCTGGGCATGAGAGCTTGGCCAAGCGGCACAGGTCCTGTAGCTGATTCCAAGAAGATTTGCAACACACACTGCAGCCTAGAACAAGGGGGTCCACAAAGAACATTACTAGATATCCTGGCAAGGCCTAGGGTCAAAGGGCACCCAAGCTCTCCCTAGGACTTCTGAATGACTGCCTGTCAGTGAAATTTAATCCACAGGTCTTCCTAATGCTAAAACCTTTCTACCACGAAAATGTGCCAGTTACTCAACCCCAATGCTCACTAGTCAAGGCTATACCTAGAATAGCAGACCTCAAAGTGAGACCTGCTGCATGGACTATCCTAAAGGAATCTGTACCTAGAGCTCCCAACTCCCTTTAATACAATCTCTAAAACTGCCTGATAAACCAGCCCGATGTTCAGGACTTAATCCTACTCCCTCCACATTTTGCAAAAAGAGAACAATCTCCCATCTCAATAGGGTGAGCTTCCCCAAGGGCATAGGTGGAATGAAGTTAAAACCTCCAGGGCACCAAAGTGGAAAGACTGGTCTGAATCCAAAATCCCTGGGGCCGGAAGTATCTTGGAGTTCGAGTTTGCTTTTTTTTTGTATTTTACAACTGTAGTTCTAGCTACATATAGTATAGCTTGAACTACACTTGTAAAATAAACACTTCAATAGTCCTGAACAAGTCTGAATTTTCACATCAAATAGGAGAAATAAAGATGCAAGATAGTGGCATGGAATAGTTCCACCTTATAGTCTAGTTTTGCCATTGAAAAGTACCAAACTTAAGAATTATGAATTAGAGATTGATAAGTGGTATTAAATTACAGGAAGCCTCCTTGAATGATTAGTTTGGGTGCTTTAACCCCACAAGGTATATATTTTTTCACAGTGCGTTTTGACTTGTTCTGCCTCATCCATGTTTCTGTGAAGGCTAAAGCTTGCCCAAAGGAATTCAATAACAGGCAAAACAGTAATAGGTCGGTGATAATGATTCTTTAAATACAACTGGAATGTATCTGGAGCTACCAAAAATTTTCAAGATACACATTTTTTAAAGCCTTATGAATCAAAGATTGAAGACATTCTTAACATGCTTTAGAAGCCATTTTATTAGATCATTTCACAGAACGTTTATTCCAAATGTAGTCAGTCCTCATCCTATTAATATTTTCTACTTCTCATTTTAAAAAATCAAACATTTAAACTCATGATGAAATGCTCTAGATGACAACCTAGAAATAAGAGCTTTGCAACATTATTTCATGTGCACCACAAAATATACAACAGCTTTGCAATATTTCATAATTTCACAGAACACTTACTCCAATATAGTCAGTCAGTCCTCATCCTATTAATATTTTCTCTCATTTAAAAAATCAAACATTTAAACTCATGAAGAAATGCTCTAGAAGACAACTCAAAAATGTACAAGAGCTTTGCAACATTATTTTGTAGGCACTACCCTTCCCTCCTTCCACCTAGGAAGGCCTAGTGGAGACTCGGCCTGTACCCACGCCTTCCTCTCCCTATGACGTCTCTCCCTTTCAAACCCCTGAACTTGCGTTTGAAACCCCACTAAAGTGTTGCCAACTCACATCTCCAGCTGCTGGCGCCGCACTGACCACAGGTGGACTCTCTCCTGTCCCTTAGAGGTCCCCCCACACTTGTGGAACCCATCTTCCCCGCAGCTTCCCTTACTCAGGGAAGCCCACCTCTCAACATACTGATAAGGGCACCCCTTTTCCCCTGTACACTGGGGAGCCCACCGCTCCCATTCAGAAAGCCCCTGCCCCTCTTCCTATGGGAGTCCTCTCTACTGCGGACCCTTCCCTCATCAACGCTGAGAAGAGATACCCTTCCCATAAGAGTCCTCTATAACCACTCCGAAAATGAGGTCCATCCCCTTCCCTTCCCTCTCCTTCCGGCATCTCGCGTGGACACCAAGCGGGTAACGGTCACCAGCGACCGATTTTCCCGCGCGCGGGCGCGGCCTCCCAGACCAGCCGCCCCCGCGAGCGCGCGCGCAAGCGCGCGCCTTCGGGTGGCTTTTAGAGGCGCGCGCCCCCCTCACAAGTCCCCACTTCGCCCCGTGCCCGCTGCCTTCCGAAGCACGCGCCCCCTCCTCTCAGCCCCGCCCAGCCTCGCGCTCCAGGGCCGCGCTCCTCAAACCCCAGCCTTTCGGCGCTAGGCTTCCGGCTTCCAGCTCCGTGGCTTCAGACGCCTGGATCCCGAGCCCGCGACGTTACCCCTCCAGCCCACGCAGCCCGGCCAGCAGGCCGGCGCCGCTGCCACCACTACTTCACCTTTTAAATTTTCCGCCATCTTTCCCCACGGCTAACGACATTCGGGCCTAACCCGCCTCGCGAGAAGAGAGCTCGCGCGGGCGTGGCCGAGAACGCGCAGCCTATTGGCCGCGCCGCACCGTGAGCAGTGCCCGCGCAGACCAACCGGCAAGCCGTGACCGGACCCCTCCCGCCACTCCGCTGGGTCCCGAAGGCGGGTGCTCGCCAGCGCCTTCCCAGCGTGCGTCTGGGCGGTGGCAGCCGCAGAGGCTGCCGAGGTTGCCGGAGGCCCAGCCCGTCCGCCGGTCTGTCTGTCACGCCATCAGCCAATCCCGTTGTCAGTCAGCCAGCCAGACCGGGGCGAAGGGTGGGGGGCGGAAATCCTTCGTTCTGTCAGACCCCCAATTACCACCGTCAGGCGGCCCGTCACCACATTTTAACCCCGAGCCGGCCATGATTCCCCTTCTATAGTGGATTAGGGCCCCAAACTGCTGCTCAGTCTTAAAATCAGTCCAGACTCAAATCACACAAAGAGTCAATTATCACAACTGCATAGTCACACCCCACCCTCCATTCACACCATCAATCACCAGCAGTAGCCATTCTTGCCCCTACAACCGCTGCCGCTAGCGGCAAGTCCCTAGAGGCGGACAAGCAGTGCTTATTAACAGCCACACTGCTAGTCAGTGGGTCACCCAGTTACTGCTTGAGACGATCCCTTCCTCATTGGTCGTAACACAAGCAGCCGGTTTCTCCTGCTACCCTTACCCTGGCACCTGCTCTGAATCCCCCTGGGGCAGTTATCTCTGTCCGCTCAGGAAGCCCCAGCCACCAGCCATGCCCTCAGGCAGGCTGCAATTAGGTCAGGCTTGGCTGGAACTGTCAGCATTTCATGTAGCCCTGTCAGGCAGTCTCACTGTCTGCCGTCAATTGTCAACGACTGTCATTCCCACCATGATCTGAGGGTAATTTATTCCCTCAGCGCAAATAGTCACAGCAACTAAAGGCAGCGTTAAACCTTCATGCCACCTGTCAGTGGCCAGCAGTCTGTCCTTTCTTAGGGAGTCATACCCCCCATTGGACAGTATCCTCTGACCCATCAAGGCAGCTGTGATTCTAACATCATACAGCTATAGTCAGGCAGCTACAATGCTCTTTCAGTAGGTCAGCTAGCCTGTGACTCATTCTGTCTATCCTTCACATTGTCAATCAGCCAGGTAGCCATACTCAGCATCAGTTGAGCACATGGTCTGTCAAGCATGCTGTCACCAGAGACAGCTGCCTATAGAGGGCCACAGATCTGTTCACAAGTCAGTCTGAAATCCCCTTCGGGGAGCCCTCCTTTACACATCATCAGGCAGCAGTAACATCCAGACATTTCCTCAGGCCAGGTGTGATTCCTAGCAATAGTCATCCATGCACAACATCCTGACAACCATGTGTCAGGAGTTAGCCAGCATGTCAGTCCCTCAGAAGGTTTCGGGTCTTCAACAATGTCACACCACCAGCCCCAGTCAGTCCCAGGCAGGATGTAATTGTTAGCCATTCAGTACTGCACAGCACTGGGAAACCTCACTGTCAGTTCCTGGAACTGCCCCTCTCCTTATCATTCTATGAGTTATATAGTCAACCAGTTATACAGCTAATCAAATGGTTATTCTGTCTGCCTGTCTGTCAGTCCAGCTATGAGCTGTTTGGAGAACTGACAGGTTTCATCCACCCTGCTTGCCATGACTGGAACAGTCAGCAGCCCAATTCCCACCATGGATTCCTCTTCTCTCCTTTATTCCTTCTAGAACAGAGTCTGATGCTAGTACTCACATGTCCCCAATCTCCTGGGGTGTGCAGGACCCTCCCACTCCCAGGTGTCTAAGAGATCTATCCAATTCATGGGAGTGGCTTAAAGCATGACATTATACCTTTTAAAATATAGTGTTAAAGGATTTTTAAAAGGGAAAAAACCTCCCTGAACACAATGTTTCCCTGCTTCTTTCCAGTTTTTTTCTATATGTACATTTCTAAAGTGAGTATTCTATTTATACCCATATACACATACAGGTTTTTGTTACAGTTTACATTCAATATTATTTTGTATTAATTTCAGATGTACAGCACAGTGATCAATCATACACCTCACAAAGTACTCCCCCAATATTTCCAGTACCCACCTGACACCATACTTAGTTATTACAATGTTATTGATTATATTATCTATGCTGTACTTCATATTCCCATGACTATTTTGTAACTACCCAATTATATTTCTTAATCCTTTCAATTTTCACCCTGTCCCCCAAGCCCCCTCCCCTCTGGCAACTATCAGTCTGCTCTCTGCATCTATGAGTCTGTTTTAGTTTTGTTTGTTCATTTATTTTGTTCTTTAGATTCCAAATATAAATGAAATCATATAATATTACCTTTCTCTGACTGAATTATTTCACTTAGCATAATACCCTCTAGGTCCATCCATGTCGCCAATGGTAAGATTTCATTCTTTTTTTTTTTTTTTCAATGTATGGTTGCCTTTCACCTGCCTCCAGCCACAGACCTGGCTGGTGACCTGGCTTGCAACCTAGTTATGTTGCCCTGGTTGGGAATTGAAGATTTCATTCTTTTTATGGCTAATATTTCATTGTATATGTGTATACCACAGCTTTTTTATCCACTTATCTACTGGTGGACACTTAGGCTGCTTCCATATCTTGGCTATTGTAAATAATGCTGCAATGAGCATAGGGGTGCATATATTCTTTTGAATTAGTGTTCTGGGTTCCACCTAGAAGTGGAATTGCTGAGTCATAAGGCAGTCCCATTTTTTAATTTTTTGAGGACCCTCCATATTGTTTTCCACAGTGGCTGCACAGTCTGCATTCCCACCAACAGTGCCCCTGGATTCTTTTCCCCACATCCTGGTCAACACCTGTTGCTTGTTGATTTATGGATAATAGCCTTTCTGATAGGTCTGAGATGATATTGTGGTATAATTTGCATTTCTCTGATGATTAGTGATGTTCAGCATCCTTTTCTATGTCTGTTGGCCATCTGTATGTCTTCTTTGGAGACATGTCTATTCAGGTCCTCTGCCTATTTTTAAATTGGATTATTTTGGGGTTTTTTTGGTATTGAGTTGTACGTGTTCTTTATAAATTTTAGATATTCACTCCTTATTGGATGTATCAAAGCATGACCTCTTCCTGCTTGAATATGGAGGGGCAATGTGAGGGTCTTGGGCGAGCATCCCTTGGCTTTCCCCAAACTATATGGAATTGTAGGTAAACACCTCAATTCAGGTAGTCCGATGACCTGAGTTCAAATCCCAAGTCCTCCATATATTAAATTGTGTGGATTTAAGCAGTTCCTTTATCTGAAAAACTTCAGACCAGTGACCTTGGAGTGTGCATCTCTTTCAAAAGCACTAGCACCTTTTCAGCCTTGTCTAGTGCTGGGACCAAAACAGGGTTTTATCCATTCCAAGCCGCACAGGTCTGACCCATTTTTAGTGTAAACCTCATACTGGAGTGTAGCCCATATACAGAGAATAAACATACCATGGGTGATCAGTGGGTGATCAGTGGCATGGCTTTTCACTGGCAACTATACATGTGAAACCAGAACACAGGTTCAAGAACAGCATAGCCAGATAGGGTGCCAGAAGCATTTAATTTTAAAAAATATATATTTTATTTATTATTTTTCAGAGAGAAGGGAAGGGAGAGAGGTAGAGAGGAAGAGAGGCAGAGAGGGAGAGAGACGTCAATGTATGGTTGCCTTTCACCTGCCTCCAGCCATGGACCTGGCTGGAGACCTGGCTTGCAACCTGGTTATGTTGCCCTGGCTGGGAATCGAACCAGCGACCTTTGGGTTCACAGGCCAGCACCTATCCACTGAGCCACCAATCAGGGCTAATATTTTAACATCTCTGAAATCAGATTGCCTCTCTCAAGCACTGGTGGGTCATGAGTCAATTGGCAGAACTTCTTTTGTCTTTCTTAGTGATACATAAAATAATGGTGTATTTTATAATTAATGGTAACTCAGGATCAGTGACACCCCATAATAACAACAGCTGCAGCAGCTAATGCTTATAGATGCCTACAAGGAGCCATCTCCTTAGCAGAAACCATCTACTTTAATTCTGGCTACAGACTGTGATATAAGTGGACTGAGAAAACTGAGGCTCAGAGAGGTTAAGCAACTTGCCTATAGTCAATTCTCTACTCCAGGCATGTGCCTGCTCTAGCCAAGGTTACTGGGTATTTAGAAATAATGTGGTATTAAGGTCTTTTCTACAACAAAGCCTACCCAAGGGGTCCCAAAGCATTGGACTTCTAGAGTTTCATTGGGGGTAGTGGATGAGTTGGGAGAGGGGTAAGTGATATGACAAGACCTTCCCAGAGCCCGTGTTTGCCCTGGGGACCTGGCCTAGGTGGCTGGGAAGTGGAGTAGGGGTGAAGAATAATAAAAGAATTCAAGGAAACCTGAGACTCCCTACTTGTCCAGCTTCCCCAGTTGTCAAGAAATTAAGGGGCGAAGTCAGCTCCCATTCCCCATACCTCTAACCTCACTGCCCAAGCTTCCCCCACACCTTCTTCCCTTAACCCCTCAACCTGCACCCCAATGGTTCCAAAATTCTTCTACAGCTCTTGCAGATGAAAGAAGCCTGGACTGTCGGGAGTCTCCCTCACCTTTGTCTTTCTCTCCTCTTCCTCCTCTAAAGGTAGGCTATCTGAGATCTTCAATCCACTAGATTTCAGAAATGAGAAGGGGTAGGCGCCTAGATTCTAGGCTTTAATGTGCAAGAGTTTCTTTTCTTTGCTTTTCTTTTCAAAAGATTTTACTTATTATTTTTGGAGAGAGGGGAAGGGAGAGAGGCAAAGAGGAAGAGAGACATCAATGTATGATTGCCTTTCACCTGCCTCCAGCTACAGACCTGGCTGGAGACCTGGCTTGCAACCTGGTTATGTGCCCTGGCTGGGGAATCAAACCAGCCACCTTTGGGTTTGCAGACTGGTGCCTTATCCACTGTGCCACCAGCCAGGGCTAAGAGTTTCTAATTACTTCACTGGAAATTCCTTGAACACCAGGGGCAGTTTTGAGTTGCTCCTTTTTTTCTGGAGAGCAAGTCTTGGAGGAGGAGTGGTGGCCCAGTGGGATTCCAGTTGGAAATCTGTTAACATATTGTTACCCTAATTGTATAGGTAAGAAAACCATGACACAGATGTATGGCATCTTGCCTGGATTCTAGAGCAGATCTATTTGCTTAGTAAGTCTTTGCCTCCTCCATTGCCATTGACCAAGACTTTGTTTACACTGGGAACTGTGCAAAACCATATTTTAATACTGAGGGTGAGGGGTACTCTGCCCACTCAGATCCTGTGTGAATTGTGTGCATGGAGAGTTGGGAAATCTGACCATTGAGAACTCTCTTGATCTAGTATTGTGTTGATTGAACAGTTTTTTAAAAAAATAAACAAGTGAGCCCTGGCTGGTGGCTCAGTGGATAAGGTGCTGGCCTGCAAGCCCAAAGGTTGTTGGTTCGATTCCCAGCCAGGGTACATAGACAGGTTGCAGGCCAGGTCTCCAACCAGGTCTGCAGCTGGAGGCAGGTGAAAGGCAACCATACATTGATGTCTCTCTCCCTCTCTGCCTCTCTCCTTTCCCCTCTCTCTAAAAATAATAACATATTTTTTAAAAAATAAAAAATAAAAATAAAAATAAAAATAAATAAACAAGTGAATGAATAAGTAACTCTCCCACCCATCCACCACACCCAGCCTCATAGCAAGCTTTTCCCCACTTCAGAGCCTTTGCACTAGCTGTTTCCTCTGCCTGGAATGCCCTTCCCCCAAATATTCACCTGGTACATTTCTGTCTCTTTAGGTTCAGCATAACTGTCACCTCCCCTCCAAGTAGCTTTCCCTGAATACCTTATCTGAATGTCATTTCCCTTTGGCACATAACACTTATCATGAGCTGAAATTTCTGTTTCTATTTGATTCTTGTCTGTCTCCTCTGAAGTATTGTCAGCCCCTAGAATATGGGCCTCACTAGGACAAGAATTTTTGTTGATTTTTCCCACTGCTTTCTCCTCGGACTCTAAAGTAGTGCTTGACAACAAATGTTTGCTGAAATTAAAAAATGGCAGAAGGTTCCCCAGCCAGGGCACATAACCAGGTTGCAAACCAGGCCTCCAGTCAGGTCTGTGGCTGGAGGCAGGTGAAAGGCAACCATACATTGATGTCTCTCTCCTTCTCTGCCTCTCTCCTTTCCCTTCCTTCTAAAAATAATGAAATAAAATATATATATTTTTTTTTAATGGCAGAAGGAAACAGAAAAATACAGGCTAAATGACTAAGGAAACAAGTGAGTGAATGAATGTATATGTGTAAAGCTAAATAAATGAAATTAGATAGATGAATAAAAGGGACTTTGGGAGAAAAGGACTCAAAATTCCCACGTTTGGAATATAAACAAACTGAAATTTAGAGGAACAAAAAGACAGTTATTTTATTTTTGTTTTAAAATCCTTGACTGAGAACTAAGAAAGTTTGTATCAAAAAGTGCTATTGCTAAGGCAATTGGGGGCCAGTCAGAGATAACAGCATTGGAGGGGTTGGTAGGGAAGAAACAGACCTTGGAGGGGGGAGCTGACAGAGGAAGAACGCCAGCAGCAGCTAGCAGGGGGTCAGGTGCAGAACAGGTGGGAATGGTGGCGATTTAATCATCCCATTCATCGTCATCATCTTCATCTCCAGCCTGGTCCTCCCCTTCGTCTGGAGTGGGACAGAAAGAGTGGAACTCAGATGGGCAGAAGGGTTCACAAGCCCTGGAGAGGGGGTTTCCTAGGGCCTGAGAAGTTGGGACTCAAGGTTCTGAGGGGCTGAGGTTTCCTGCTAGGGAATCAGATCTGGGACCTGTGCATTGGATAAGGATGGGGCCTCCTCAGAGGAGGGAGAATTAAAGCTTCTGTTTGGGATAAGACAGGGGTTATAGTTGGGGCTCTAGTTGGAGGTGAAGTTAATATTACTGTCAGGAATGTGAGGTTAGTTGAGATACTGTCACACAAAGTATTAAGATAAACAGGTTTGTCACTTAATGGGGTGAATTTATATATTTAAATTTTTTATGTATTGGCTCTGGCTGGTGGCACAGTGGATAAGGCACCGGCCTGCAAACCCAAAGGTCGCAGGTTCGATTCCCCAGCCAGGGCACATAACAAGGTTGCAAGCCAGGTCTCCAACCAGGTCCGTAGCTGGAGGCAGGTGAAAGGCAACCATACATTGATTCTCTCCTTTTCTGCCTCTATCCCTTCCCCTCTCTCTGAAAATAATAAATAAAATCTTTAAAAATTTTTTTAAAGATTTTATTTCATTATTTTTTAGAAAGAGGGGAAGGGAGAGAGGCAGAGAGGGAGAGAGACATCAATGTACGGTTGCCTTTCACCTGCCTCCAGCCACGGACCTGACTGGAGACCTGGTTTGCAACCTGGTTATGTGCCCTGGCTGGGGAATCGAACCTGCGACCTTTGGGTTCACAGGCCAGCGCCTTAACCACTGTGCTACCAGCCAGGGCTTAAATTTTTTTTATGTATTGATTTTTAGAGAGAGAGGGGAGGGAGAGAGAAAAAGAGAAACATGGATTTATTGTTTCACTTATTTATGCATTCATTGGTTGATCCTTCTATGTATGTGCCCTGACCAAGGATGGAACCTGCAACCTTGGCATATCAGGACAATGCTCTTACTAATAGAGCTACCTGGCCAGGGCTGGGGTGAATTTACATATTATTACCAATAGTGAAATAAATTATAATATTATTGTTTCATAGCCAGATAATATTAATATTGTTGACACATAATTCTGTTGATGATAATATCATTGTCAAAAGATATGAGGTTTATTACAATGTTGTCACACAATGGATTCATATTAATCTTGTGAACACACTCTGGGATTAATTTTAATATTATCAAAGTTGGAGTTAATTATATTATTGTCACATAACAGGTAGAGGTTCATATTATCCTCACATAAATGTCATATGATGACAATATTGTTGACACATTAGAGGATTCCTGTTAATGTTATTGCAAAAAGATTGAATTAGTTACATTATCACATAATGAGTTATTATCAAAGATGGGAGTCTTTTTAATATTATCATTGCACAGTGGATTAATGTCAACACTACTGAACAAATGGGATTAATGTTAACAGTGTGGACATACCTTGTCATTAATGTTAATATCATTGCCAAAGATAGAGTTAATTATAGGATTGTTACATAACAATGTTAACATTGTCAAAAAGGTTCACAGTGTGGTTGTCTTTAGGCCGATACTACCCCTGGGAAACAGGAGCACTGTCCTGGCAGGATAGGCTTCAGAGAGGGCAGCTTGCAGGTGGCAGGGGAGGGCAGACTCTCACCTGAGGAATGGATGGCTTTGCTTCTCTTCTGCATTACGTGCATCAGGGCACCCACAAGCCCCTCGGAGCTCTGAGGTGGTGGCTGCAGCGCAGAACTCTCCGAGGCCCCAGGGGTCTGCAGCAAGTAAGGTCCAGCACAGAGGGCTCAGGGCCTGTGAGAGCACTACTCCCCACTCTTCCCAGTCCCCTTCAAGGCTCCAAGCCCACCTCTCTGTAGCAATCTCCCAACCATATCACTGAACCCCCAAATCCTGGGACCCTCATCAGTCTCAGCCCCAGCACCCTAACATCTTGACTTGCATTGTACAACCCAGACTCCCAGACCCCCCCAGTCCTTCAGTCTGCTGGTCCTCACCTTGTTCAGCTGAATTCCCTGCCGGATTTGATCCAAAAGGGCCCCCCGACCTCCACCAGGGGCCGGGCCCCCCACAGGCCCCAGAGTAGGAGGGACTGGGGGAGAGGCTACTCCATCCCCAAAGCTGGGTGGTGGTGGTGGTGGCGGCGGTGGTGGTGGTGGCGGTGGCATGGGTGGGCCCCCAGCTCCAGGGGGTGGAGGGGGTGGTGGCCCAGAACGTCCTGTGGCTGGAGGGGGTGGTGGTGGAGGGCCCCCCCGGCCTGGGAGAGGGGGTGCCCGGGGAGCCGGTGGGGGTGGCGCACCTCCCAAAGGCACAGGGGGCAGTGGACCAGAACGACCCTTGTTACTCCCCATAGTATGGGGCCGGGGAGGCTGGTTCCCTCCTCGGGATGGTGGTGGGGGTGGTGGAAGTGGCTCTGAAGGGGGAAATAACACAGCAATTATTATACTTTCCTCCCAAACCTATTTCGCCCATTCGTAAAATGGGTACCCAACTGACAAACTCCCAATTCAAGCAGTAGAGAGGTTTCCTATAAGGACTGAGCAACTACAGTGTATCTTTTGGAAGTCAGCTACCAGGGCTAGAGAAGAAGAGTTTCCAGAAGGGGACTCACCCTGGCGCCTCATCTCCTGCCTCACAGCTTCCAGCCCGCCCTGATCTTCAATGAAGTCATAGATAAGTTTGGAGGTCTCAGCATCAGTGAGCTGGGCCTCGCTGATCCCCGCCCTAGAAAACAGGCTCCGCAGATCCGGATCTAGGTTGTTCACCTACCCAGGAGGAAAAAGTCAGGGGCAGGGGTGGGTGAATAAGGTGGGAAGGAAAGGGGCACTGGTTATCATTGGGTCCACCCAGAGAGGGATGTGAGAGGGGTGTGGGAAGAGTGGGGTCTGGGAGTAGGTCTGATCACTGGACTATGGAAGGGTAGGTGGGAGTTGAATAAGGTCCAGGAGACTTTGGAGTTACTCACGTCAAATCCATTCTGGGGGTCCCACCCTACGTGGCTGACATGTCTAGGGGAGATGAGAGACCCCAGTGAAACCCCACTGCCCTTCCTTCCCTCCCTTCCTAGTGAAGCCCCCCCTGCCCCCTTCTGCCAAGAAGGACTCTGAAGGGCTAAGATTAATTAAATAAGCCATAAGTGAATGGAAGAGTGAATGAATGAGAGTAGTAGTTATGGAATTAGGAGGGGTCCATAGTTTGTGGTGCCCATCTTCCCATTTCATCCCTTTTTCTTTTTCTTTTTTTAAAGATTTTACTATTTATTTTTAGAGAGGTGAAGGGAAGGAGAAAGAGGGATAGAAACATCTATGTTTGGTTGCCTCTTGCACATACCCAACTAGGGACCTGGCCTGAAACCCAGGCATGTGCCCTGGTGGGGAATCAAGCCAGCAACCATTTGATTCACAGGTCAGTGCTCAATCCATTGAATCACACCTGCCAGAGCAATCCTTTCTCTACCACCTATCCATCCATCATTTGTCCACCCAGCCATTCACATTTACCTGCAGACCACTGATCTGTCATATATTTGTCTCTTCACTTATTTGCCCACTCTCATCTGTTTACCCATTTGTCCATCAATCTCTCCTCACACACACTTGTCCATCCACCTACCCGTCTACCCATGTGCCCAAGTTTCCATCTATCCACTAGTGTCTATTCAACTACACATTTCCGTCCATTTTATCCATTGAACTGTTCATTCATCCACATATCTGGCCACCTGTCCATCCCCATCCACCTTGTCTGTGAACCAATCAGCCTATATATCCATCTGTCCATGTATAATTCACTCACCCATCCTTCTATCCACCCACTTCCCATTTACCCATCCACCCCTCCATCCAACAACCTACCCATTTATTCTCTAACCCACCCATTCATTCATTTACTCATCCATCCATCTACTCATCCCCCACCCTCACATTAGAACTAGGTCAAGACAAGTGAGATGCCTAGGGTACGAAATGTAAGGAGGCACTCACTCTCAGAGTCACAATTTGTACTTGCATGACCCTGAAACTGACTGTTTGTACATTTTGCAGCCTTGGTGCCTCACTTGCCTCTCCCTAGTCCTGGCCTTGCACCCACCCACCCATCCACTCATCTACCCACTTTTCCACCCATCCATCTGCCAATCCTTCCACCCACTTAGCTCTCCTCCTATCCACCTGTTCATCTGCCCCCCTCCCAAGGATCTGTAGGCCCACTGGAGGAAGGTTCTCACTTGAATCCACAGGGTGCACCAATGTCAGCCTTTCTGATCTTTTTCTTCCCTGAGCGTTTCTTATCAGCTGAAACAGGCCCAGGTGCCGGGAGCCCGCGGTATCGTGAACTCGTGATGTCCGGGTTCTGGATGTCCACTGTTGCCAGTCCCAGGGACAGTGGGCCAGCTGCTGGGCCTGTGGGGAAAATAGGACGACTAAACCATTGATCCACTTACCTATGGACCAAAGCACAGGAGCAAGAGACAGGAAGACTGTTGGGGAAAACTGTGTGTGTTTTACGGTCATGGAGGTAGTGGGTGAGTGATCTAAGGGGGTTTATGGAGAAGTGGTTGGGTGGTTCCCACAAACCATTCATATTTCACTCATTAATTTTATTTATTTATTTTAAAATTTGTATTTATTATATTTAGAGAAAGGGGAAGGGAGAGAGGCAGAGAGGAAGAGAGACATCAATGTATGGTTGCCTTTCACCTGCCTCCAGCTACAGACCTGGCTGGAGGCCTGGTTTGCAACCTGGTTATGTTGCCCTGGCTGGGAATCAAACCAGAGACCTTTGGGTTCGCAGGTCAGCGTTTTATCCACTGTGCCACCAGCCAGGGCCTCTCTCACTAATTTATTTATTCATTCACTCCTGCTTATCACTTAAGCATTGACTCATTTATTCACTGCCTCATTAATAATTAATTAATGTGTTAAACTATTTGTTCACTCATTCATTCATTCAATCATTACTTTCTCCGCTGATCAAATTTTTTACAATATTTTATTTGTTTGTTTATTTATTTTTAGAATGAGGGGAAAGAAGGGAGAAAGAGAGTGTGAAACATTTATCAGTTGCCTCTTGCAAACCCCTAATTGGGAACCTGGTCGGCACCCAGGCATGCGCCCTGATTGGGAATCGAATTGGCAACCTTTCGGTCTGCAAGCCAGAGCTCAATACATTGAGCCACACCAGCTAAGGCTGATTGAAATTTTATGTCACTTTTTCACTTGTTCACTGTTCAGTTCATTCAATCATTGACTCATTCTTTAATTTACTCTATCATCTCTCCACGCATTCATCCACTTATCCACATACCAATTTACCTATGCATCTATATATCTGTCTATATTTTCATCCTCTCATCAATTCATCTCCTTACTCAACCATCTATCCACCACCAATGCATCCACCCACACATCCATCCACCCATTCACCCTCTCATTCACCCACTTATCTCTGCACCCACCAAATTACTCATCCACCCACCCACCTGTCCAAGGAAAAATTAGCACTCACCCCCTTGGTCTCCACCTGGGTGCGGGGGCAGGGGTGGGAGGCCTCCTCTTCTCTCTGGGAAAATGGAATGGGCAAGAGAGCTCTGATAAACCTGTCACAGGTTCCTGGGCTAACCCCTTATTACCCCTCCTTACACTGGAGGACTCACCTTCATTGGCTGGTACTGGTGGTGGGAGTAGCTGGCGTCTGTCTGTGGAGAGACAGGTAGACTGGGAACCAGAACGATGAGAGGGGCTTTTACAGCTCCCCACTCTTTCACTCACCTCTGCCAACTTCCTTCCTCCCCCAAGGCCTCCTCACCTCCACTTTGCCTCTGATTCCTTTTTTGTATCTTCTCTTGCACCAGGGCCTGGAAGGCCTGGGCCTCCTTCTTGTCTGCAAAGTTCAGCCCCACTTGGCAGTCCTGTGCACACCTTGGGGTCAGCAGCCTTCCAGGCCCCCCATACCTTTTCCATCTCCTCCCCATACCCCAACTGAGGTCCAGGGGTTGGGTGGTAACTTACGTCTCCAGCGAAGGTATGGAAGAAGGCAGTGGGAGTGGAGTAAACCAGCTGTGAGTACAGCTCCTGTTCCCAGAGCAGGAGGCCTGCCTGGAGAAGGGGGGATCACGTTGGCACTGAGGCATGCCCTGGATGGCAAGTCTCTGTTATCTGGGTAGGGCGCCCAGATAACATCTGTCCACATTTGGGGCCCCAGGATCTGATTTGGATATTTCCAACTCAGGATCAGAGAGTTGGGTATCTAGATATCAGATGTGGAGGTCTGGGTTACAGCACAGAGTTAGATACCACAGTGAGAAATTTGGATTTGTTGTGGCCCTAGATGTGGGATTTGGAGGCTTGAATTTGAGGGTTTGGACTCCAGTCCTGAGAAACTGAGCCCATTCTACACTCCATCCCATGTTCCCCTTTCATTTGGCCAGGCAGGGTTTCAGTATTGGGAGTTGGGGTTGAGACTTGAGGTTCAGATATATAGACTTGGAAGTTGGGGGGAAGGGTTCAGCCAAGGTACGTGCAATTTGAGTTTTGTGGAACAGAGTTATGGCTTAGGAGTTTGAATAGTATTTGATGGCTCTGGTATCTTGATATGGTTATGCTGTGTTCATCCTGGTGGGTTTAGAAGGATGAATTTGAGGTATGTGCCTGCAGAGTTCAGGTTAGGGGTTTGTAGAACAGATTCAGGAATTCTGGAGTCCATGCTGTGGGGTTAAAAGGTCAGATTTGGAATTCAAGACTCCATGGCACATTTAGGTTTGGGGTTTGGGGAACAGGTTTATGGCTTAGGAGCTAAGGGAAAATCTGTGGTTCAGGAGTTTTGATGGGGGATTTCTGGGACCCAAAATGTTGAATGTAGAGTAGATTTAAGTTTCAGGTAAAAATATGGTACACCTTTTTTAGTTTGTGAAACACATTAGACTTAGGTAGAATACTAATATGTGGGGGGTTACGGACATTGATATAGAGACTCCAGGGTCAGTCATCACAGACTTAGAAAGGCAAAGCAGAGTTTGATGTCTGGATGAAGTATGGTTCTGGAGCCCAGGGGTTCACTGATCTGTCCGAGAGCTCAGGGCCATGGACACAGATCCAGGTTTGCAGGTTGTAAGTGGGCTTGCAAGTGCAGCCGGGGGCAGGGATCACCTGAAGGCTGTAAAGGCGGATGAAGTAGGACTTCTGGGGGTTATCCTTCACGAAGCACACAGCCCCACAATGCTCCTTGGTCCAGCGCTCGGCTCCAGGAGGCACTGCCAGGTACAGCTGAACAACTGCGGTGGCCAGTGTCTGGGAGGGAAGAATGGGGCTCAGTGGCATCTGGTTGGGGCAACCAGAGGGTCTGGGAGCTAGGCTCAGTCCTTCCTTGCTCATGGCTGTCATGAACCCAAAGGAAGAGACACAAACAAGGAGACAATGAATAGACATGAAGATCTTCCTGGGATTGGTGAATGGAGGTAAGTGGATTCTAGCAGAGGAGATGATGAAGAGGGAAAAGGGAAGGGGAAGACAGAGGAGAGGAATGGAGAAGATGCGGAGAGAGGAAGGGGAGGAAAGGAGGAGATGGGAAGGATTCGAAAGCAGAGGAGAGGAAGAGGAGGAGAGGCAGAAAGACAGGGAGGGGCAGGAGGTCCCCAGCTCACCCAGCATTTCTTTCCCAACATATCGAAGAGTCGCTGGTTCTCCTGGTCTTGGAGGAGGGTAGAGGGTATGTTCTGCTGAACTGCTGACGCTCCACGGCCCCCAGGCCTGCCTCCCACAGGGCCCCCACTCATGGTGCCTCCTGCCCTTGTCCTCTCCAGCTAGTCTTTGGGTGCAGGGTAAGAAGAGGAACTTCCGCAGTGAGCAGGGGAACAGGAAGTGCAAAAAACCGCAAGAGAAACAAGTCCTCCAGAGCACCCCTCTCCGCGGGCCTGGGCTCCTCCTCCCTAGGACAGGCTTGGACCCTGAGCCCTCAGATGGGGGCCATCCTCCATTTGACTGGTTAGACCCATCTTTTGGACCAGCTCATGTCCTATTTCTTCTTTCTTATCCACCAGGGCTCATCTCCCTCTGACTGGTTGAGATCCTCCTCCCTCTGATTGTTTGACAGCAAGAGCGAGGCCACTACGGCACTTCCGTAGGTCGCTCTGCCATGGTTGGGGACAACCGTGGGGCTGAGAGACCTCCTTTCTCGTCAAAGTGTCCAATTAGCCTGGGCCCGAGGTCCAAAACCTCTAGTGCCAAAGAATTACTGTGCTAAAACTTTTCCTTTAAGTACACAAGTGAGTGGTGAGTACCTGGCATCCCACCCCTCTCCTGAGACCCCAAAAACCCAGCTCACTTTCCCATCCTTTACCCCTGCCTTCCCACAGCTCCCAAATTACTTCGTGCTTATCATCTCCTTTTTTCAAGAAAGGAATGCCTAAACAACATCTTGCTTCATTTTCATTGCTTTTGAACTTTTAAAGTATGTAATCTTCAGAGACTTGCTCCTCCACCCCTCAGCATTCTGTTTTTATCTAACAAGCATTCATGTAGCACTGAGTATGTGTGCCAGGCACTGTTCTGATCCCTTTGTAAATACTGACTCACTTAACTCCTCATAACGGCCTGTGGGACACACACATTTACCATGTCTGTTTGACAGAGGGAAATGAAGGAACTGAGGCATAGATAAAGTGGTTGAGTGATCTTTCCATTAGCTCCCAGATAGCAAGTAGGAGAGCCCAGATTGCAGGCCAAGCCAGCTAAGTGCAGAGGGCACACTTTTCATCACTATGCTCCACACCTTCTCCTTGCCTGTTACTAAGATCTGTATTTGCCTATAATGGTAGTTCATCTTTACAGCTCTATAGTGTTCTGTCAGGTGACTATGCAACTTGTTTATTCATATTCCTCGTTAACAGCTGTTTCTGGCTGCTGCTGCTGGGAGAAATACTGCTGTGTTCACTCCCGTAACACATTAACTGGTCCACACAGGCATACATACTCTCAGGAGGGGAGTCAGGGGGCTGTAAGGTTTGCAGATCTCTTAACTTTACCAGATAATGCTGGATTATTTCCCCAAGCGAATGCTGACTCAGTCCCCACCCTTCCCTGGGCCACAGTCTCCTCTTTGGGGACACATGAGCTCTCAGGCACGCATAGAGCAGTTTGGGGGAGCTGAGTATGTCTGAAGTGTGACTGAGATTCCTGGGTACCTAAAGGGAGATAGCACATGTCAAGGTGAGACCCACAGTGCTGCCTGGAAACTTGGTTGGCTCTCCATGCCTACAGGTTCAAAGCTTCTCTCCTATGCCTGGGCTCAAAGCCCCTTCTTTGGCAATTCCCATCTCCTTCCCACTTCTCCTCCACCCTCACAACCTGGCTTATGGTGACTCCAATTCACCAAGCAACTTCCTACCTCCAGGCTTAGGCCGCCTTCCAGCCTGTCCATTAGGGCAAGCTGCTGCATTTCTTTAAAAGGCCATTACATTTATTTCAACACTGCTCATTGAGCCGTCACTGTGTGCAAAGCCTATCTCTGGTGTCTGGCACAAACTAGACACTCAATAAACGAAGGAATGTATGGGGGATAATGTCCAATTGATTAAGTGTTGTCTGAGTTTTCTCTAAGTCCCTTACTTTATTTACTCATTTCATATTCACAGACTCCACCAGGAGATAAGCACAACTGTCACCTCCATCTTACTGATAGGGAAGCTGAGGCCCAGAACTTAGTTAAGGTGCCTGAGAGCACATAGCTTGAGGAGCTGAGGCTAATTATGTGAATTCCTAAACTGTTAGCTGCTACATGGCAGCTGAAATAAATTCTTCTACTCCTTCTCTGGGTCTTTTGTTCTCCACATTCCCCTCCTCTCTCTGCCCCTACATCTGTCCTCTTTAATCTACAGCAGGGGCCTTAAATCTCTGCTACATTTGCTGGTTCTTTTTAAAATTCACATTTAAAAGCATATTTCCTGTTCTTACTTCTAAGTAGCAGACAGGTTTAAAATTTATATTCTTCTCTAAATAAGAAAACCTAAAGTAGATTTTTGTTATTTCAGTCCCTAATAGAATGAGGTCCTCCATTTTGGAATATAGTGATTTATTTATCATCTTAATGCCATTTTTCATATTCAGATTATTGAATTACTGTTGACCTACATTAATAATTTGGAGCTGGTTTATTTTACTTTTTTAAAAAAGAATTTTTATTATTTTTAGAGAGAGGGGTGGAGAGAGGCGGAGAGGGAGGGAGACATCTATGTATGGTTGCCTTTCACCTGCCTCCGGCTATGGATCTGGCTTGCAACCTGGTGATGTGCCCTGGCTGGGGAATTGAACCAGTGACCCGACCTTTGGGTTCGCAAGTTGGTATTTTACTTTAATGTGTCCCATCCATTTTTGCTTTTCTGCATTGAATGACAGTATTTGGGGAGGTGCTGACCTCAAAGGTAATTTGCTCTCCTGGGCCTTCAAGTAGATTGAAAAAGAACAAAACCTTAAATTCAGCCTTTCCAGTTATCCTCAGCAGGAGTGTGAATAGAACGCAAGTCAGTCCACCACAGCTGGGAGCATTTCTAACTTCATTTGTAGTAATCCAGTGAATGCCCTGGAACCTCAAGAATTAGGGTATGCCCAGTAATTTACATCCACCACCTCTCTCACCATGTCCTCCTGCCAAGCCCCTAGAGTCACCAGCTGGAGAGTCACTTCTTGTTCAAATCTTGTGTTTATTTTGCTTCATTTTGAAAGGATGTTGCCTACAAAATCAACTGCCATGCCTCAAGCCCTGAGTAGGTAAGAAGACACAGTTTGCGAGAAAGACATGTGGGGTGTCTTCCATATTGTAGTCATCACCATGTGATTGAGTCCATGAAGAAGACATAGGCACAGGTAGGGTCCTACTGCTGTCTGCTAAGGCCAAACTGAGGCCAATATGGCAGAATTTCCATTGCCATGTCTTCCTTGTCCTCCCAGGAAGCTGCCCCTCATAGTCCTCTGTAACCTGACTAAGGGGTGTTTCCTGGGAACAGGCCCAGCCTAAGGAAACAGCAGTTCTCAGCCTTCCAATGAACGCAATGCTCCCTTTTAATAAGAAACATTCTAGGAAGCCTCCTTTTGTTGTACCATCCTGGAATGACATTCATGTACCTTACAAGTCTTGGTGGTGTGCAGTTGTCCCTCAGCATATGGAGTGAGGTCAGGGTATGCACAGAAAAACAGAAACATCTACAGAAATAATAATTGCTCAGTGGTTAGAGTCATAGATTCTGAAGCCCGATAGCCTGGATCTGGCACTTACCAGCTGCTTAGCCTGGTAACGTCTCAGTGCCTCAGTTCTCTCACCTCTAAAGTGAAGGTAGTAATAGCCTGGCTGGTGTGGCTCAGTGGATTGAGGGCTGGCCTGCACACTGTGTACCAAAGGGTCCCTGATTGGATTCCCAGTCAAGGGCACAATCCTAGGTTGCTGGCCAGGTCCCTAGTTGGGGGCAATTGATGTATCTCTCATATATCAGTGTTTGTCTTCCTCTCTTTCTCCCTTTCTTCTCCTCTCTCAAATAAATAAAATTTTAAAGTGAAGGTAGTCATAGCAGTTAAGGTTGTTGAGAAATGAACTATTTCATGACCAGTACAGAGCTTAACACGTTATGTATTGTTGTTTTTTTTTAATGGAATAGCTGAATAAGTTGGATAAATGAACTATCATCCCTTCAGCCTAGCATTTTCTGTGTACTCCCCATCCTTTTCCACCTTTTGCGGATGGTCAGAGACCAGAACCCATGACAACCACTGCCCTTTCTCTACTTCCCCCGGCTGTAAAGCCCATCTCAGAGACCTATTCTGTGGGCCCACTCAGTCAGACTTTTTCAGGGCTGTGACATGTCCCTGGAGCCCTCCCTGCCAACCTCACAGGTCTCGCCCATCACAATTCCTGCTCTATTTCCCACACCTGCGCAGGAAATCACTATTGCCAGCCAGCCCTCTCCTTCCCTTCTAGGTTAGTAGCTGCTAGCCTGGAGCCAGAGATCTCCTGGTCCCTACACTGCCCACAACCAACTCTCTATGGGTATTCTCTACCCATTTCTGCACCCCAATCTATATGACCCCCAGTGTCTATTCCCTAGTCTGTGAAGGCTCAATCTCTCGTATTGCCCCACGTATCGCTCACGTCCGCCATCTTCACCACTCACACAGCCCCCGCCCCCGCAATTACTCTTCCGCACCAGAGTTGGCCATTGGCTCAAGGGTGGGGAAGCAAGGACAGGGCCATAGTGGGTCCTGATTGGTCAAAGGCCCTATTCTTGTAATTGCCATTCTTTGAAGCTATCGGGCTTCTGAGAACATAGCTCCGCCTCCGATCCCGTGCTCCGGGTTCCCATTGGTCACGGGGTCTGGGCATGCGTATTGGGTGCCAGACCTGTGTAGTGGGTGGCTGAAGCGGAGAGTTTCAGGATGTGGGGTGATGGGTTCAAATATCACCTGTATCTCTGGCTGGTATAGCTCTGGGGATTGAGCGCTGGCTTGCAAACCGAAAAGTCGCTAGTTCGGTTCCCCGTCAGGGCACATGCCTGGGTTGTCAACCAGGTCCCCAGTTGGAGGTACAGGAGAGGCAACCACACACTGATGTTTCTCTTCCTTTCTCCCTTCCCCTCTCTCTAGAACAATTAAATCTTTTTTTAAAGATTTTATTTCATTATTTTTAGAAAGAGGGGAAGGGAGAGAGGCAGAGAGGGAGAGAGACATCAATGTATGGTTGCTGTTCACCTGCCTCCAGCCACAGACCTGACTGGAGACCTGGCTTGCAACCTGGTTATGTGCCCTGGCTGGGGAATTGAACCTGCGACCTTTGGGTTTGCAGGCCGGCACCTTGTCCACTCTGCTACCAGCCAGAGATTAGAAAAATTAAATCTTTAAAAAATATATTTTAAAAATATCTTCTCTAGCCCTGGCTGGTGGCACAGTGGAGAGGCACTGGCCTGCGAACCCAAAGGTCGCAGGTTCGATTCCCCAGCCAGGACACATCACCAGGTTGCAAGCCAAGTCTCCAGCCAGGTCCCTAGCTGGAGACACGTGAAAGGCAACCATACATTGATGTCTCTCTTTCTCTCTGCCTCCCTCCCTTCCCTTCTCTCTACAAATATTAAATAAAATTTAAAAATAAATTTAAAAAATATATATCTTCTCTAGAAGGATGCTTACTGCTGGGAGATAGTGAGATCACATACAAGGGCTTCGGTGCAGGATCCAATCAAACTCTCTTTAACAAATCCAGAGTGTTTCCTTGCACTGGGTAGTTCTGGGTGATCCCTGTGTTTGTTTACCTTCTAGTTTACTTTGCTTTTGGATTTTAGGAAAACTCATAAACTATAATAATAAAATTAAATAATTCCATGGAGTATCTGGCTTTCCTATTACCATAAATTTAAAAGTGCACATTTGTGGCCTTTGAATTCAATTGATCAAAATTATTTATTTTACTCCCAATGACAAATTTTACAGCAGGTTTAAAGCCCTAACGGTGAGGCTTTTGACAAAGTCTGTTTAAGAGAGCAATATTTGCCCCTGTTTTAAGTGCACAAAGTGATGGTTAAGGAGCATTGGGCCTGGTCAGACAGTTCAGGATTCCTGTGCATGTTATTTACTTATATGTCATAGGTGATATATCCAGTTACCTATTTTAAAGTTTGCAATTTTTACATTATACATAAAATATGTATTATAAATAAACACATTATTTGTAGGGATATAAATACAGATGATATGTTGGGGGCATAGGAGAGGCAACCACACGTGGATGTTTTCCTTTCTTTACTCCTCCCTTCCCCTCTCTCAAAAAATAAATAAAATCTTAAAAAATAAATATAGATGATACAAATAGAGCAGTAGGACCCCATTTTAACTGCCTTGGATCAGTCACAACCTGAAAGGGAGGGGACTGCTGATAATTCAACAAGGTGCCCCCGCTTTTAGGAAAGCCTAAGTCCTGAGCTCCCTGCCTTCAGCAGGCAGGGCAAATTTCCCATAATTCACTTGAAAACTTCAAGTTTATGCCCAGGCTGGCTTCACTGCTGAAAACACAAAACCAGCCTTTGTATCAGCTCTAATCCTGAGAAATGTTAGTTTTAAGTATATGGTTACTTGGGGTGCTAGATGAAACAAATCAAAGTTTCGGTTAAAGTGTCATCACTGGAGTTGCTCCGCTCCTCGGAACTAGGTGTTTCCGGCTCTTTTATTGAATTTGTAGGACTCAAATTCACTGCCATGTCCTCTGAAGAAGGGAGCTCTTTGTTGGAGGGCTCAACTTCAACACTGATAAGCAAGCTCTGGAAGATCACTTCAGCAGCTTTGGGCCAATTTCTGAAGTGGTCGTTGTCAAGGACCGGGAGACTCAGCGATCCCGGGGTTTTGGCTTCATTACCTTCACCAATCCAGAGCATGCCTCAGATGCAATGAGAGCCATGAATGGAGAGTCTCTGGATGGTTGTCAAATCCGTGTGGACCATGCAGGCAAGTCAGCCCGTGGAACTAGAGGGGGTGCCTTTGGGGCCCATGGGCGTGGTTGCAGCTATTCTAGAGGTGGTGGGGACCAGGGTTATGGGAGTGGCAGGTATGACAGTCGACCTGGAGGATATGGATATGGATATGGAAGGTCCAGAGACTATGGTGGCAGCCAGGGTGGTTATGACCGCTACTAATGAGGAAATTACAGTGACAATTATGACAACTGAGATGAGGCATGCACACCTAATATACACAAGGAATAAAACTTCTGATCCAGGATCGTCCTTCTAAGTGGCTGTATTTATAAAGAACTTTGGAGCTGCACTGAAACATCTGTTTTAGTACATAAGCATATTTTTGGATTGAGTTCCCAAGGTAGCTTGTTAAAGACCTTTTAGAAAGTCCTGTGTGTGTGTGTGTGTGTGTGTGTGTGTGTGTGTGTGTGTTTTCCCATTTAAAGACAAATTCTATAACATTTAGTTTGGGCTCTCAGGATTGGTTCTGGCAAAAAAACAATGTTTGACCAGACTTTTTTTTTCCCCAGAGATAATGTGCATCTAGGGACATTTTCAAAACTGGTACACAGTGTTTACCATGGTTAGGAAGCAATTTCCATATGTAACTACAAGAAATGAACATGATTACTTAGAGCTGTTTTTTACTGAAGATCACTGCCCTGGCTATGTAGATTTTTCTTAAAATACTTGTGAATGTCATATTTTTTTAATACTGGAAGAAAAAATATTCTGTTGTGTTTTCATGTAGCAATTAGGCTGTCCTTCATGAAGCTGATTAAAAAGATGAAACCTGAAAAAAAAAAAAGAAGTATCATCACTGAATGCTTCTGATGGTGGCTGAGTTTGTAATATATATACTTCAGTTTAGTATCTCCACTCAGGATCCATAGTTGGTGAGGGGTGCCTTATTTTGTTTGGAATCTTGGTCTAATGGTTACAATACGGTATAACCCAACATGCAATAAGTTAGAGAAATCCACTCAAAGGTGATACAAATAAAAAAGACAGCCCTGGCTTATGTGGTTCAGTGGACTGAGTGGTAGGGTCCCTGATTTGATTCCTAGTCAGGGCACATGCCTGGATTGTGGGTCAGGTCTCCAGTTGGGGGCATGTGAGGGGCTGATGTTTCTTTCCCTCTCTTCCTCCCTTCCCCTCTAAAAATAAATCTAAATTTTTTTAAAAGACAGAATCAAAAGAAAATTTTTACCTTGTGAATAAAAGGATGAGCCAATTTGAATAAAATAAAATGCTTTTTAAAAAATTCCAATATGCCAAGCCCTGGTTGGTGGCACAGTGGATAAGCTGCCGGCCTGAGAACCCAAAGTTCGCTGGTTCGATTCCCCAGCCAGGGCACATAACCAGGTTGTAAGCCAGGTCTCCTGCCAGGTCCCCAGCTGGAGGCAGGTAAAAGGCAACCATAAATTGATGTCTCTCTCCCTCTCTGCCTCTCTCTAAAAATAATAAATAAAATATTTTTAAATAAAAATTCCAATACACCCTGGTTGGTAGCTCAGTTGGTTAGAGTGTCATCTCAACACACCGAGGTTGTAAATTCAATCCCCAGTCAGGACACAAAAAAGAAGCCATCATGAATGTAAATATAAATGGAAAAATCAATGTCTCTCTCTCTCTCTCTAAAATCAAGTTAAAATTTTTCCAGCTCTGACTGGTGTAGCTCAGTGAATTGAGTGCTGGTCTGGAGACTGAAAGGTCACCAGTTCGATTCCTAGTCAGGGCATATGCCTGGGTTGCAGGCTAGGACCCCATTTGGGGATGTGTGAGAACCAACCACACACTGATGTCTCGCTCCCTTTCTTTCTCCCTCCCTTCTGTTGTTACAGAAGGGTAGAAGCAGGGGAAGACCCACTAACACAGCATTCCTGGGCCTGGTTCAATAATATTGTCAGGTGTTTCAATATCACAGGAAACACTGTTAGCCAGGGAGGAGAAAAATCCTTGGAATTCTATGTATTGTTTCCACTATTTGGGAAGAAAAGCCTTTACTTCCCAAAGCTGGAAAGGCATCCCAAGGCCCTAAAGGCGAGAAAGGGCTCATAGTGCCTAAAGAAAGAAGCCTATTAATAATACCTTTAGGTTTACAGGCCCCTAAGCCCTGGAAAGATAGCACCACCCTTTCAATAAGTAACTTTTTCTCATTCTGCTAACTATCTAAGAGCTCAGAACAAAGGACTTGCTCTGTCTCTTGGCACGCTTTGCCCTTGGGCCCAGGCTTCTGGCCACACTAGAGCAACCTTGCCCCCCAGCCCTTGTTTTTGCTCTTTTGTTCATTAATAAAGTTTGCAGTGCACACTAACAGGCTCGCTGATCTGCAATTCTTTACTGCATTGTCAAGAAGGACAAAGGTTTCTCAGATAACACGTCTCCTTTCTCTATAAATAAATAAATAAATTGAAGCAAAAAATTTTTTTAAGTTTTCCTCTTTTTGTAAGTTTTTTTTTGTTTTTTTTTTGTTTTTGTTTTTGTTTTTGGTATTCATTGTTTTTAGAGAGGGGGGAAGGGAGGAAGAAAGGAAGAGAAACATCAATGTATGGTTGCCTTTCACCTGCCTCCAGCTGGGGACCTGGCTGGGGACCTGGCTGGGGACCTGGCTTGCAACCTGGTTGGTTATGTGCCCTGACTGGGAAATCAAACCAGCAACCTCTGGATTCGCAGGCTGGCACTCAATCCACTGAGCCACACCAGCCAGGAGTTTTTCACTTTTTAAAAAAAGATTGTGAGGTAAGTGAAAGGTAACCATACATTGATGCTTCTCTTCCTTTCTTCCTCCCTCCCTGCCCTTCTCTCTAAAAATAATAAAATATTTAATTAAAAAAACATTCAAAAAAAAACATTCATAACTTTTTTTAAAGGTTTTATTTATTATTTTCAGAGAGAGGGGAAGGGAGAGAGGCAGAGAAGGAGAGAAATATCAATGTATGGTTGCCTTTCACCTGCCTCCAGCTACAGATCTGGCTGGAGACCTGGCTTGCAACCTGGTTATGTTGCCCTGCCTGGGAATCGAACCAGCAACCCCTGGGTTTGCAGGCCTTATCCACTGTGCTACCAGCCAGGGCTGCAGAACTTATTTTAAAAGATTATATTTATTTATTTTTAGAAAAAGGGAAAGGCAGGGGGAAGAGAAGGAGAGAAACGTGAATGTGTGGTTGTCTCTTGCATATCCCCAACCACGCGCCTCCAACCTGAGATCTGGCCCACAACTCAGGCATGTTCCCTGACTGAGAATCGAACTGGTGATCCTTTATTTCCAAGCTAATACTCAACCCTCTGAGCCACACCCGCCAAGGCAATCTTTTTCTCACTTTATAACTTTTTTTTAGTAATGACTGAAAGATATTTTATCAATATTCAAAATATTCGGGTGCCTAGCGATGGGGACTATGCAATGGAAGGGAGAGTGGGAGCAGGACTTGGCTGTACAGCCCTGAAGCATTCCTGTAGGCAAGGTTTTTTAAAAAGAGGAAGAAAATAGTGATCCTTTCAGAACTTTTTCTTCTGATTAATTAGTAATAGTTTTAGCAAAGATAGATGACCCTCATGTAAAATTTGAATTAAAAAGAATTATAGCACTTCCGGGTATTTGGCAATGAATGAGGTCAAATACCAAACAAAATCTCTGTTCCTTCCACAACACTCTGAATATCTGCTTGTGATATCTGTGAACACCCTAGTTGTTTGGGTTTTACAACCAGTAAAAATAGATGCCAGGCTACCATGCAGTTAATGGCCGGACAGACAGCCTCTGAACCTCATCCCAAAGATCTATTTTCCCAAAAGAAATAAACCGTGTACCTGAAATCAAGTAAATGAAGTAAAACAGCTTATAATTGGTTTATAACTAAATGCATTTGGGTAGGTTGTTCACAAAGATGATGTTATGGACCCAATTATATCCCTCCAAAATTCATGTGTTGGCTCCCTAACCCCTAATCTGACTGAATTTAGGGATGAAGCCTTTAAGGAGGTATTAAGGTTAAATGAGTTCATAAGGGTGGGGTCCTAACCAGATGGGACTGGTGTCCTTATAAGAAGAGGAAGAACCTTGGCTGGATGGCTTGGTGGCTTGAGCACTGACCTGTGAACTGTAAGGCTGCAGGTTTGATTCCCTGTCAGGGTACATAACCTGGGTTACAGGTCAGGTCTTCAGTTTAGGGCTGTGTAAGAGGCCACCGAGTGGTGTTTCTTTCCCACATGTTTCTCTCCCTCTCTTTCTCCTTCTCTTTCCCTCTCTCTAAAAAATCGATCATTTTTTTTTAAAGATTTTATTTCATTATTTTTAGAAAGAGGGGAAGGGAGAGAGGCAGAGAGGGAGAGAGACATCAATGTATGGTTGCCTTTCACCTGCCTCCAGCCACAGACCTGACTGGAGACCTGGTTTGCAACCTGGTTATGTGCCCTGGCTGGGGAATCGAACCTGCGACTGTTGGGTTTGCAGGCCAGCACCTTATCCACTGTGCTACCAGCCAGGGCTATTTTTTTTTTAAATAAAAGAGGAAGAGATGTCAGAGATGCATGTGAAGCCCCCTTATCCAGAAAAGGAGTCTATTTCCTCACCCCTTGAACCTGCTTTGGCCTTGTGACTTGCTTTGACCAATAGAATGCAAAGGAAGTGCTGTTACTTGAGATTCAGACCCCTCTTTCATGGCCCTAGTGGAGCACTGTCCAAAGCTCTCCATGTGGGGAAGCTGGTGTGGCCTGCTGCAAGTGATAGGGGATGTGCTAGAGAACCAGAACATCTCTGCTGACAAACAGCACCAATTGCCAGATATGTGAGCAAGGCCCCTGGACCTTCCCAGCCCAGCCAACCATCCAACTGACTGCAGCAACACCAGTGAGCTGAGGGAAGTCCAAGAGAGGAACCCCCAGCTGCTTCCAGCTCAAATTGCCTATCTATAGAATTGTAAGCAAATAGTGTAAGTCCTCACTTAATGTCCTCAATAGGTATTTGGAAACTGAGACTTTAAGAAAAACAACCTGCCCTGGCTGGTAGCACAGTGGATAAGGTGCCAGCCTGCAAACCCAAAGGTTGCTGGTTCGATTCCCCAGTCAGGGCACATAACCAGGTTGCAAGCCAGGTCTCCAGCCAGTGAACTGGCTGGAGGCAGGTGAAAGGCAACCATACATTGATGTTTCTCTCCCTCTCTGCCTCTCTGCCTTCCTCCCTCTCTGGAAATAATAAATAAAACCTTTAAAATTTTTTAAAAATAAAAAAGAAAAGCAACCTGGCCCTGGCTGGTAACTCAGTGGATAGATGCCAGCCTGAGAACCCAAAGGTTGCTGGTTTGATTCCCAGTCAGGGCACATAACCATGTTGCAAACCAGATCTCCAGCCAGGTCCGTAGCTGGAAGCAGGTAAAAGGCAACCATACATTGATGTTTTTCTTCCTTTCTTCCTCCCTCCCTGCCCTTCTCTCTAAAAATAATGAATAAAATGTTTTTAAAAAAATGAAGGACACATAGTTCTTTAAAGAAAAAAGAAAGAAAACCAACCTGTAACCCTGGCTGGATGGTTCAGTTGGTTGGAGTGTATCCCTACACCGGAGATCCCCAAACTTTTTGGCACCAGGAACAGGTTTTGAGGAAGACAGGGGTGAGGGGTGAGGAGGCAGAGCTCAAGCCAGCTCCCTCTGCCATATACCAAAAGGTGGCAGGTTCCATCCTTGAAAGGGCACATACCTAGGTTGTAGGTTTGATCCCCGGTTGAGGCAAGTAGCGGAAGTGGCTGATAGATGTTTCTCTTTTTCCCTTCCTCTCTCCTCAGGTTGGGCTTTAAAAAAGAAAAGAAAAATAACCCATAACAAAATCAATTTTACCATAGGCTAACTGATATAAATAAGAGTTAAGCCCTGGCTGGGGTAGCTCAGTGGATTGAGCACTGGCCTGGGAACTGAAGGGTCACCGTTTTGATTCCTGGTTGCAGGCTGAGTACCCGGATCAGGGCATGCAAGAGGCAACCAATCAATGTTTTTCTTATACATCTATGTCTCTCTCCCTCTCTTTCTCGCTCTCTTCCTCTCCCTCTAAAAATAAATAATATCTTCTTTTAAAAAAAAGAGTTAAGTTCCTGCAGCATATTTCTGATCACAAAAAATTATCAAACATCTAAATAAAGACCCAAAACACTTCTAGTATTAAACATTGGCATAAATGTGAATTATATAGACACTTAAGAAAAAATTATAGTAACAAGGTCCTGGCCTGGTGGCTCAGTTGATTGGAATATCACCCCATACACCAGAAGGTTGCGGGTTTCAACCTGGTCAAGGCTCATACCCAGGATGTGGGTTCAATCCTTGGTCTCGGTGTGTACTGGAGAGGACCAGTCAATGTTCTTCTCTCACATCCATGTTTCTGTCTCTTTCTCCATTTTTCCTCTCTCAAAAATCAATAAACAGCCCTGGCTGGTGTGGCTCAGTGGGTTGAGCACTGGGTTGAAAACCAAATGGTTACTGGTTTGATTCCCCATCAGGTCAGATGCCTGGGTTGCTGGTGAGGTCCCTACTTGGCATTGTGTGAGAGGCAGTCAATCTATGTTTCTCTCAGACATTGGTGTTTCTCTCCCTCTCTTTCTCCCTCCCTTCTCCTACCTCTAAAAATAAATAAAATCTTTAAAAATATACATCCTCAGGTGAGGGTTTAACAGAAAAAGAATAATAGAAACAAGGAAGATCGTTATTTTCCAATCTGTTCATTTCAGTTCAGAGTCTAGGGTAGCAGGACTCTATTCTTTCAGCTCAGGATGCAATGAGGGACCCGATCCTGGACAGAGCATCCTCCCGTTGCAAGATGCACTCACATACAGGCCAACACCCACACTCAGGCTGAGTCAATGTAGACGTGGCAGCTCACCTCACACACACATCACTGGGATGTAGGAGGACACTGGATTATTCCCAGGAGAAAATCACGCAGACATGGGGAGAGCATGCAAACTCCACGCAGTGGCCCTGCTGGGAATCAACTTTTTTCTCACTAATGATTATAAAAAAACAACACTGAACGAAACAACATTATTCGAGGACCCACATGTATCATTGTAATTAAATGCTGCAGAGTTTTATAGTTTTTTGCTTTGCAACAGAAACTAAGCTGACACAGCATTCTCTCTCTGGCCAGGGCTGAGTGAACCTGACAATATTCCTACACGACAAACTTTATTTTGGCAGACAAAGGACCAGTTCTTGTTGGTAAACCAGGGAACTCCCATAAGGAGGTAAAGAAGACATTCCAGGCTGGGAGCCCCACTGACACTGGACACTTGTCCACTTTAATTCTCTTCCCCAAATTCAGAACCAATAGCTTTTGCTGTCTTTAAATTGTGGTAATAACTACCAGGAATTTGATTTTTTAAAAAAGATTTTTTATTTCATTATTTTTAGAAAGAGGGGAAGGGAGAGAGGCAGAGAGAGAGAGAGAGAGAGAGAGAGAGAGATCAATGTATGGTTGCTTTTCACCTGCCTCCAGCCACAGATCTGACTGGAGACCTGGCTTGCAACCTGGTTATGTACCCTGGCTGGGGAATCGAACCTGCGACCTTTGGGTTCGCAGGCCGGCACCTTACCCACTGTGCTACCAGCCAGGGCAGGAATTTGATTTTTAAGAATTTCTTTTATGCCCTGGCTGGTAGCACAGTGGATAAGGTGCCGGCCTACAAACCCAAAGGTTGCAGGTTCGATTCCCCAGCCAGGGCACATACCCAGTTGCAAACCAGGTCTCCAGTCAGGTCTGTGGCTGGAGGCAGGTGAAAGGCAACCATACATTGGTGTCTCTCTCCCTCTCTGCCTCTCTCCCTTCCCCTCTTTCTAAAAATAATGAAATAAAATCTTTAAAAAAAAAAAAAAAGAATTTCTTCTAGAGAGGGAGAGATGTTAATTTGTTGCTCCACTTAATTA
>PVIW01004571.1:0-127500 GCA_004026585.1 Noctilio leporinus | reverse complement strand
GTTAAGAGTCACTCTGATTTACATTTTCTCTAATATTCCATTCCTATATATCCAAAAGCCATTCATTATATAATCAAAATAACAAGGCAAGCAATTGACAAACTATTAAATTAGCCAAGTTTACAACATTTAAGATGGTGAAGGACCTTACAAATTTTACTTTCACAAGAAATCATGCTATTAAGTAGAATATTAAAAGCAAGATAGTCTACCTTCCCAAATAAAAAATTATGCTATAGAATAAAAGTGGCAGAGCAACATACAACAATATTCATTAACAAGAATTGATGGGAACACCTCCCAAAGAACTCTACATTGTTCTCTATGTGCTATTTTCACTGTGAACATAAAACATAAAATGTTGAATTTTAGCACTATCAAGTATCTTTTTTATTAAACTAAAAATCCCACTTAAAAGAGGCTGTAATACCCTTTCCAAAAAAAAAAAAAAAACTTTGTGACTAGATTTAAGTTACTCCTATTGCTTAATATTAATGCCAAACCATATGCAGCTATGAGGGGGAAAAAACAAGTTAAACCAACCAAACCTGTAAATTTTAGTTCCAAAAAGTTACTGAAAACATAAAAATTTGCATGTTTTACATACTATCTAAAAAGACTAAATATCCACAATATTCCATTTCATATTCCCTAATAGTACAGTACAATTTTAGTTTCTTACACCTTAGAAAGCATTTACCATTTTACTTGATAATTCTACAAAGTACATCAAAATATTTCCTATAAGAATAACTTACTTTTTGTTGTGTTTATTCAGCATGTATTTTATACTCAATTCCTAAAAGCTCTGTTCTGACTGACACCAAAAAAGTGCTTCTCATTCATTTTGTTGTGCTGTGCTGATTGTCGTATTAATAATTGATAATCTTTCTCTGTCTCACAATTTACACACCTAACATTACCATACATACATCACATATGTAAATTCAAGGTCATGACTAGCTGTGCTGTTGCAGTGTTTTTTACATTTTCCCCCCCATTTCAGCACATACTAATAATGAATCTTTTGGATACATGTGACTTACACTGTAGTTTTTTTTTACCACAACTTCTGCAGGGTAAACAATGTAATGACAATAGCATAGTCACACAGTAATTCGAAACTGGGGATAGTTTAGCTGCCACCCTCCTAGCCCCGACATTTGGTAAGGTGTAGAGACATTTTAAGCTGTCACAGCTTGGGGAGAAGTGCAACTGACATCTAGTGGGAACGGGGCAGGGATGCTGCTAAATATCCTTAAGTGCACAAGACAGCCCTTATAACCAAAAATTAACCTGCACAGAATGTCAGTAATTGTAGTAGAGAATAAAACACCCTGGGATATGGTGGGTAAGAGTGAAAACCCTGGGGCCAGGCTGTCTTGGTTCATATCCAATTCTACTATCTACTAGCTGTGTGGACTGACCTTGTGCAACTTTACCTCTATGCCTGTTTCCTCATCTCAAACTGGGTAATAGAGGACTCAACCGAAAGGAACACAATGAGGAGTAAACAGAAATGTGTTATAGCTTTTTAAATTAAAAATATCAGTGAATGACTGATTTTTTATTCTGAGTTTAAGTGCAGGTATCAACATGTAGGCCATCCTTTTTGACCTGTTCTCCTTTTCAAATATTAATAGACATAGTAATATTCCCCACCTTGTATTTAAGTATCACCCTCCATCTATTAAGTCATAACTGTGAACATAGAACACAAAAAATGTTGAATTTTAGCACTATCTATCAAGTCCTAACTGTAACTGCTATAATCATATATTGAATAATCTAATATAATCTTACACTTATAGTCTGCCACTACTCCTGTAAACTAGAATCAATTAACCGTCTTCTGAAGGAGACAAGAATTTCACTGTATATAGTATACTTTGGGGTTTGCAATATATATAGCACACAGTCTCCCCATTCAGAACCTAGTTCTTGGTAGAAGCTTTGCTTTTTATACCACCCAAGTATAAAGAACACATTTCTTCAATCATAGAACTAGTATAGATAGTTCCCGTTTAACTGAACCCCTTTAAAAACTATAGACTAAGCCTGGTTCAGTGGGTAGGCACCGGCCTGCAAACCCAAAGGTTGCTGGTTCGATTCCCAGCCAAGGTACATAATCAGACTGCAAGCCAGGTCTCCAGCCAGGTCCATAGCTGGAGGCAGGTGAAAGGCAACCATACATTGATGTTTCACTCCCTCTCTTCCCCTCTCTCTAAAAATAATAAGTAAAATCTTTCAAAAATAAATAAATAAAACTATAGACTAAGGCTCAGAATTTAATAATTTGCATAACTGCACAACCAAATACATAAACTAGAATTTGATTACGATTATGAAATAGCTTTAGAAGCTTCCCACCTCTCCTTTTACATAGAACACTGACATAAGTACGGTGATTACTGCTCTTACTTCAAATAGCAATTAATCCCTTCCCTCCTCAGATCAATTACCAATCAGTATTTTAAAACTGTAGACTCCTTTCTCACCTATAAGTTTCTTCCTTCACTGTCTTAATGAGCAGATACTTTTATAGGTATTCTAGGAAGATCCAATTAATATTCATTTCACACCGCTTTCTTACCTCAATTAACTACTGTCTGCTTATTTAACTACATTTTTATTTCATACTTCAAAACCCATGCATAGTATACGAAATCTTTGGAGTGGCAACAGGCACTATGTATTGGTAAAGAAGCCTCTTTCTGGTACAAAGGAAGCAAAGTTTATAATAACTTAAGATTTAATATTGCCTACTTCTGAGAAAAGACTCTCCTATCTTTTAACAAAATATATTATTAAGACTCTTGGATGGCTAATGCTTAAACAAATTATTCAAGAGCACATTCTGTAAAATAAAATAGGAAAGAACTTGGAATGATTTCCATTTATATAAATTCTAATTTTTAGAATTATGTATATTTTCACATTATAGTCTATACCAAGAACTCAATAAACATTTCTTGAGATTCCTGTCATTTCTTTGTGCCTCAAAACTTTCAAGTCTTCCTTAAAAGATAAAAGGACAGGCCCTAGCTGGTGGCACAGTGGATAAGGCACCAGCCTGCAAACCCAAAGGTTGCTGGTTCAATTCCCCAGCCAGGGCACATAACCAGGTTGCAAGCCAGGTCCATAGTTGGAAGCAGGTGAAAGGCAATCATACATTGAAGTCTCTCCCCCTCTCTGCCTTCTCCCTTCCCTCTCTCTAAAAAGTAGTAAATAAAATATTTTAAAATAAATAAATAAATGGTAAAAAGACATGTTACAGATGTTTATCAGGTTTTGACCAGTATCTGTAAAGCACCAGTTAACCTACCAACATTAAAATTTACACAAATTTCACTTACATTTGATTCTTTGCTGCTTGCCTCTGAGCTTTTCTTTCTTTCCTTTTCTGATCTGGCGGCTTAGCAAAAACAATTTCAATATTTTCTCCCTCCAAGTCCTTTCCATTCATTTCTTCCATAGCCTTAAAATATTAAATATCGATCAATGAGTCCTTTAAAACGATTCATTTAAAGTTTAAAAAAATCATTTATCATTAAAGTTGCAAAGATGAGATAAAAATAAGTTCATTTGTTTTTAAAGATCCTGCTTTTCAACTTATTATCTTTTTGACTTAATTTAGTCATGTCATACAATTTGCTAAGGCCAGTAAGTTAGTATGAGTAATTACCTGACCTGAGTTTCCTTCAATTTTTTAAAAACATTCTGACTCTAGGATGACTAAAAACAATTAGCCCACATTAGCCCTGGCTGGTGTGGCTCGGTTGTTAGGGCATCATCTTTCAAAGTGAATATTCACCAGTTCAATTCGCCATCAGGGCACAATGCCTGGGGTTATGGGCCAGATTCCCAGTTAGGGGTACATGAGAGGCAATGGATTAATGTCTCTCTCCCTCTCTTTCTCCTCTAAAAACAAATAAAAATACTGCAACTACACATACGATATTTCTCTTCCTCTCTCCCCTTCCCCCTGCTCCATAAATAAAATCTTTACAAAAATTATTCCACTTTTGATGCCTATAATAACCCCCTGTTATTTACCTTGACAGCACCATCTCGCTCATCAAAATGAATGAACGCGTAATCTTTTAGTTTCTTCACTCGTTCCAGTTTCCCAAACTGACTAAATGCTTTTTCTAAAATCTCTTCTGTTACAGTATTGGCAAGGTTGCGTACAAAAAGCACTTTTACCTGAAATTTAAGGAAAAAAAAACAAACTCTGTGTAGTTCTAAAGGTTTCAAATTTCAAAATGTCACCACACCATCCTGCAAAGTTAACTTGTCACAACCCATCAGGAAAAAACTTAGTTTTCAGTTCATTTGGGTAAATACCAAGGAACATGACAGTTGGACCTAATGGGTAAAAAAAGCCCTGAACAAATTATCTCACAAAAAGACACACAAATGACAAATAGGCATCTGACAAGATGCTCAACATATCATTAGGAAAGTGAATTAAACAGCAAGATACCACTACACACATTTTAGAATAGCCAAAATCTAAAACGTTAATTTAACATCACCAAATGCTGGTGAGGATATGGAGCAAAGGGAACATTGCTGATGGGAATGCAAGATGGGATAAACAATTTGGGAGAGCAGCTACTTACAAAACTAAGCATACTTTTTTTTTTTTTTTTAACCATACAATCCAGTAACTACACTCGTTATATACACAAATGAGCTGAAAATACATCCACACAAGAATGTGCATGTTTATAGCAGCTTCATTTCTAACTGTCCAAACGAAGAAACAACCAAGATACCCTCTTTGGATATCTTGTGGTATATCAAGACAACAGAATATTACCGTGTTAAAAGAAATGAGCTGTCAAGCCATTAAATACATGAAAGCAACAAATGCATATAAACTGAAAGAAGGCAAGGTTAAAAAGCTACATTCTGTATGATTCCAACCATGTAACATTCGGGAAAAGGCAAAACTATGGACAGTAAAAATATCAGTAATTGCCAGGAGGTTAGAAGGGAGGGAAGAATGTATAGGCAGATCAAGGTTATTCTTAAGGCAGTGAAATGATTCAGTGTCATTTAATGCTAAGTACATGTCACACATTTGTCAAACCCAGAGAATGTACACCAAGACTGAATCCTGTGTTTTTGTAATTTTTATAGTAAATGTGGAGTTATTATAAAAGTGTGTCAATGTAGATTCACTGACTGTAAGAAAAGTATAAATCTGGCATAAATCCTGATAATGTGGGGAGGTCACACATGTGTGTGGGCAGGGGACACAAGTTTATTCTTAATTTCTGCTCAAAATAAACCACATGCCTAGTGATTATTAATTATTTTGCAACCAAAATGGAGGTGGTTATTTACTAACAATGTGAATACCACCTCCTGTAAGATGGCTGTTGAACATTTTTTTTTTTTTTTTAAAGATTTTATTTCATTATTTTTAGAAAAAGGGGAGGGGAGAGAGGCAGAGAGGGAGAAAGACATCAATGTATGGTTGCTTTTCACCTGCCTCCAGCCACAGACCTGAATGGAGACCTGGTTTGCAACCTTGTTATGTGCCCTGGCGGGGGTATCGAACCAGTGACCTTTGGGTTCGCAGGCCGGCGCCTTATCCACTGTGCTACCAGCCAGGGCACATTTTAACACTTAACACAGGTGGTCAAAACTAATTAGGACCTACTTTTTCATCTTACTTAGCTAAGGGCAGAGAATATTCAAATTATCAAGATAAATGCTTTCAATTCTGAAAGCTCCTCAAACTAAAAGTATAAAATGTGACCTTTTTGGCTAAAGAACACAATCATTTCCTCCTAGAATACTTGAAATACCATCCAAATTTCTTCATCTTAAGTGCTAACCCAATGGGAGCTTAATAAACCAGAGAAAATTAAGAATCCTAAGTAGCTGTCCTTAAGATCACTTATCCTGCCCTGGCTGGTGTGGCTCAGTGGATTGAGCACTGGCCCATGCAGTTTAATTTCCAGTCAGGGCATATGCCTGGGTGGTAGGCCAGATGCCCAGCTTGGGGCGTGAGAAAGGCAAACCATTCGTGGTTCTCTCCCATATTGTTTCTCTCCCTCCCTTCCCTTCTCTCTAAAAATAAATAAAATATCATCCTTTAAAAGAGTTATCATGAAGACACTAGATTTCAATCATCTCTTGATTTAAGTGAACTAATTTAATTGTAGCTGCTAGCTTATAACCATTAAGGAAGAGTCTTAAAAGACAAAGGATAAAATAACTGCAAACTGCATTACTGAGTAAGGTATTGACTCAAGATGTTTGTTCTCATAGGATGTCTCAACTGACTGCTGAAGCAGGATAACTAATAATAGATAAACCTTGTAACTGCAGCAGCTCGGCTGAGGCCAGTACATTCACTATTTTTAGGAGTAGGACTTTTTAACACAAAAACCATGTAAGCTAATGGTGCCATTCTCAGAAACTCTTGAGACTGCTCTAGGAACCCACACAAAAATGGAAGTTGCCCCGGCTGGTGGCACAGTGGATAAGGCACCTGTTGCAAACCCAAAGGTAGCTGGTTCGATTCCCCAGCCAGGGCACATAACCAGGTTGCCAGGTCTCCAGCCAGGTCCATAGCTAGAGGCAGGTGAAAGGCAACCATACATCAATGTCTCTCCCTCTCTCCCTTCCCCCTCTCTGGAAATAATAAATAAAATCTTAAAAAAAAAAAAAAAAAGGTGGGGGGGGGGGCGGGAGAGTAAACCATCTCCACAGCATGTAGGTGAACTATGTCATCGTGAGTGTGACAGATACACAACTATTTGCCAAGTGTCCATGAATACATTTCTATAATCAATTTCCATGGTCTATTGTATGCAACATTATTCCATGATACCCTTTCCATTGTGTGGCCTTTAATTAAGGAACACTTTACAAGAACCTAGTATAAAGGAACCATGGACATGGACAATAGGTGGGATTGACTTTGGGGGGAATGGGTGGGTGGGGAGGGGGACAGAGGGGAGCAAAAAGGGGATGGATGTAATACAACAACAATAAAAAGAAAAAAAAAAAATTAAGGAACACTTCCCACTTTCAAAACTACAGTTTAAGAAAAAGTACACAATAATTTTATAAATTATTTTTCCCCTTCTCTAAAACTTTTCCCTTCCCCTATCAACCCCTTTAAAATGTTTTTTGACTTGACTGCCATTACCTTTGCCATAACCTCAGGATCAGGATCTTCGATAGGATCAGCCCATTCAACAGTTCCAACATTTCCCCAGACTTTGACTTTACCACTCATTAACCTACGCCTTGCTTGAGCAGCTGTTTTGTGATCTTCATATTCAAGAAAGCAAAATCCTCTATTTTTTTTCTTGTCATCTGGTTGGTGGTATAAAATGACGTCTGTAAGACCCTCTGAAAGTAAGCAAACATTCCAGAAAAATTAGATAAAATATCAAGCAAAAAAAGTAATCAAAAGATTTATTTTTTTCTAATACCTGAACATCAAAATAAAAAATAATCACTTATTTTTACAGGGGATATCAACAGATAATTTAACTTTCCAGAACATTTTCCAAGTGTTCCCAATACAGAAAACATACCAAAAAAACCCTATATATTCTGTTTAATTAGACCTAAGGAAAATTCTGCTTCCATTAACGAGAGGCGTAAAATCTTTAGTGCACTGCTTTAGTAAAATAACAGTATAGGTAAGATATGATTAGGTATTTTTCTTGTTATGCAAGTAAACATTAACAACTTGTTAAATGATACTTTTCCAGCCCTAGATATGAATTAGCTTTATTTAAAATGAAATAGAATATATTACTTATTATATAAGTTTCAAAATTCCCTAGAGACTAGTAACAGGCTGATAATTAGTTTAAAACATTCTAGACAAAATAATTTTTTTAACAAAAGCATTCTCTTATACGGAAAATGTTATTTATAAAGTGCTTTACAGTTCAAAGAAATGGCACCATATTGACAATGTGGAAAAAAAATCAAACCATTACACATCAAACAAACGAAGAAAAATACAGTATTTCAAAACAAAGAATGCACAACAATGATTCTGAAGACTGAGTTCAAATACCAACTGCATTCTTTACTAACTACATAACATTCAGAAAGTGGTTCCCTAAACCTTAGTGCCTGTTTTCCTTATCTCATATGGTTGTAGTGAGAATGAGTCAATAAAATGTAGTGTTTAAAACAGTGCTTGTCACAAAGAAGAATGCAATTACCTTCACTATTAAAAGTCGCACCTCCTTCCACATGAATCCAACTTACCTGTTACTTTACTAAATTCTTCAAGAATCTGTTCCTTGGTTTTACTCTTGGGAATAGAGCCCACAAAAAGCCTATTGTTGGCAACCGAGATGCAGACACCAATGTGTTTTCCAGAACGAATTTCATGATTATTATACTGAAAGGGGAAAACATGTTTTCAAAATACTTACAATATCCTAATTTAAGTGCTTATTAGAGATAGATATGCATTTCCCATACACAAACACAAAAATCTTTTAAACAAACTAAAATTTCAACACTATGGAACATGCAAAGATTATATACAGTGACCCCCAAAAAAACCACTAAACAATTTTATAAATTAGTACAAAAACATTTTAAGACCTTGAAATTTACAAAACTTGTTTAACTAGGAATCAGGACTATAGTAGCTTAAATACAAAATGGTTGATTCCAAAATACCTCAATTTCTACCTAAATTCAACCTGCCAACATCTTTCTTCATGCAAAAAAAACTAACTCAAATATAGCACCTACATGTATTTGTCCATTTCCTCTTAACCTCTTACAACACAAAGCTGCAGTAAGAATTGTTTTTGGACTTGCCCTGGCTCATATGGCAGAGAAGAGTGAAAGCCAGCCTGCAAACCAAAGGGTCATAGGTTCAATTCCCAGTCAAGGCACATGCCTGGGTTGCAGACCAGGTTAGGGGAGGACAAGAGGCAACCACACATAGATGGTCCCCCCCCCCCTTCCTCTCTAAAAATAATGAATAAAACCTTAAAAAATAATAATAATCTTTGGATTCAGGTACTTAAAATCTGAAAGGGAGAATCTTGTTAGTGTGAATCCCTCTACTTGTCTCCACATTTAAACGTCATTAAGCCTGCTATAAAGTTGGAGGAATACAAGTAAAACTGTAGAACTACAATAAAAAGTAAAGTTAATCTTCAAGTTACCATATCCCATAGAAGGGTGAAATATTTTAGAGGCAAAATCCAATCTGTCAAAGTGACAAATCTACTGATCAGTACTACTTACAAATGAAAGTTCAAAAGTATTCAAGTTATCTGGAAAAGTAGATTATATATATATTACATACAATTAAAACACTTCAAAATTTCAAGGTAGTAACAATGGGGACAGCAGCAGCAATCTAGGCTGAAAAATCTACCCTAAACTACATATAAGCGAAGCTATATAAACTAAAAAAAATCAACATGAATTTTCATATAACTTGTAGACCAGCTTTGTGGCAAAAACTGGCAAAGATAAAATCCCTATCAATCCCTTAACAGGTGCATAAGAGAAGAAAATATACATTAAATAAAAAAATTGACCTCTCCTTATCCCTTTATCTCCAGATATTAAAATTTTAATATATAGCCCTGGCTGGTAGCACAGTGGATAAGGTGCCGGCCTGTGAACCCACAGGTCGCAGGTTCAATTCCCCAGCCAGGGCACATAACCAGGTGGCAAACCAGGTCTCCAGTCAGGTCTGTGGCTGGAGGCAGGTGGAAAGCAACCAGACATTGATGTCTCTCTCTCTCCCTCTCTGCCTCTCTCCCTTCCCCTCTTTCTAAAAATGATGAAATAAAATCTTAACAAAAAAAAAAAAATTAATATATAGTTCAAACATCCTTCCTCCAGTTTAGTACAGTTGTACTTCCTACCCTACCTACTCAGTTCATGCTACCAAAGTCTCTGGTCATTATCACCCCAGGACTCTACATTATATCATTTTTTAAATGATCACAATTTTTGCCTATTAAAAAAAATAACAACAACAAAAAAAACCCTCTCAATGTCTTCCCATCATCAAAAAGATCAAGTTCAAATACTTGTACATTAATAAGTTCATTCTAAAGTCTTTTTCTCCACAGTACCATAATCTTAGCTATTTACATCATTTTTCAGTTTTCATACTCCTAAGCCTCTCAATAAAATGCATCCCCTGAAATTTCCATCATCCAAACGCCTCTGCATACTTGTAGATTTGAGTTCAACCATCTCAACAATCCCTAAATCCAAAAAGGTTAACAATAGCACCTCGGTATGTATGTTAACACAGACCAACAGTTCTCAACAGGACTAACTCTGGCCCCCAGGGGAGGTTTGACAATATCTAAGATACTTTTTTTTGCTGTCTGTCAACCAGGAATGGGAGGCTTATTGCTGGTATTTAGTAGGTAGGGTGAAGACTAGAAATGTTACAAAGCACACTGCAATTCACAGGATAGCCCAGCATAACAATTATCTGTTCTACCGGGTTAAAAAATCATGTCACAAGCTGTTTTCTCATAACATTCATATTCTATTTAGACCAAAAACCTTTTAAAACTAAGAATATACAGGTTACCTGGAAATAGTAGAGCTATGGCTGAATCCATCATGCAAGAGATTATAAACAAATAGAGTACAATACCCTATTTCACAAAATAGTTAATCAAACACAGTATACTGTTTTAAGGTATGTACATTCCCTAAATTTTTATAATCTGTAGTAATTAGTGACAAATCAATGGCTTTCAACTTGGTCATTTACTCTGTAGGAGTTGACAAAAACATTAAATATCAAAGAAAAAAAAAGTATATGGAAGGAAACACAAAGTGTTTAAAGGGAAAAGGAGAAGTTATTTTGAAGATGACAAGATTTGGTATAACTTTCCCTTTTTTTGTATTTTTATTCCCTAAATGTTTAAGATTTACTATAAGACTTGGTTTTTTTTAAGCACATATTGTTTATAACACTTCCATCAACATTAACAATGCCACCTCAAAGAAGTAATGAAAGGTTCTTTTATTATCAACAAAGGTTCTTCCCTCCTAACCCATTATCACTAGATCTACTATGGTTAATCAAAAGACAGGGTAGATAGGAGGTATACTTAGGATGGCTGTGTTCTCAGAACAATATAAGTAACATGAAGATTTAGCAGAATTATAAAGTACACTATAACTCTTATTAAAAAATGAAACTTGGCCCTGATTGGTGTGGCTCAGCAGATTGAGTGCTGGCCTGGGAACCAAAGGGTTGAAGGCTGGATTCCCAGTCAGGGGCACATGCCTGGGTTGGGAGCCAGGTCACCAGTTGGGGGAGCACAAGAAGCAACCACACACTGATGTTTTTCTCCCTCCCTTTCCTTCTCTCCAGAAGTAAATAATCTCCCTCTTTCTTTTCTCCCTCCCTTCCCCTCTCTCCAGAATTTAAAAAAAAAAAAAAAATCCTTAAATAAAACTTGAAATAATTATAGCTAGCCCAAAGAAAGTAAACTGGCTTGCCAATGAAAGTCATTAATAAAGGAGTAAAGAAGAAATATCCTCTTGAGCATGCCATTCAAATAAATCTCGCGTATACAGATTAAGCATGCCCTTTCATATGTATATATACATAGATATACAAACTGCTCAACTTTTCTCATTTTTAAAATTTTCACTGCTTTTGGAGAGAGAAATAAACATCAACATGAAAGAAAACACTGACTAGTTGCCTCCCATACACACCTGGGCTGGAGATCAAACCTGTGACCTAACCACACCTGGCTAGAGATCTGGCTTGCAACCCGGGTATGAGCCCTGAATGGGAATCAAACCAGTGACACTTGGGTTCACAGGCCAATCTTTATTTTTTTTAAGATCTATCATCTTTTAAATTTTTTAATTTTAGAGAAACATCATTATGTTGTTCCACTTAGTTGTGTATTCATCAGTTGATTCTTATATGTGCCCTGATCAAGGATCAAACCCACAAACCTTGTTGCACAGGACTGATACTCTTAAGCAACTGAGCAACCTGGCCAAAACAAAACCTTTAATCTTAAATTCAAACATAGCCCTGGCTGGTGGCACAGTGCATAAGGTGCTGGCCTGAGAACCGAAAGGTCACTGGTTCAATTCCCAGCTAGGGCAACATAACTAGGTTTGCAAGGCAGGTCTGCAGCCAGGTCCATAGCTGAAGCAGGTGAAAGGCAACCATATATTGATCTTTCTTTCTTTCCCTTTCTTTCTTTCTCTCTCTTTCTTTCTTTCTCTTTCTTTCTTTCTCTCTCTCTCTCTCTCTTCCCCTCTCTAAAAATAATAAATAAAATCTTTAAAAAAAAATTTCTTTTAATAAATAACCTTCACATCCCAGCAGATGGGTGACAATTAGATGGGGTAAAGGCATAACAAAGACTGTTCTAGACCTTATAAAAGATTCTCATTTGCTGATAAACCCTAATTCTCAAGTGTTAGTAGAGCAGGGCACTATAATGATTTCAAAAATTTTTAAGTGAGATTTTGCTCTTACTGGTGTGGCTCAGTGGGTTAGGTGTTGTCCCACAAACTGCAAGGTTACCTATTTGATTCCCCGTCAGTGCACATGCCTGGGTTGTGGGTCCCTAGTTGGGAGCATGCAAGAGGCAACCAATCCATGTCAATGTTTCTTTTCCTCTTTCTCCCTCCCTTTCCACTCTCTAAAAATAAATTTTAAATCTTAAAAAAAAAAAAAAAGTGAAGCCCTGACCCGTGTGGCTCAGTTGATTGGTTGGGCATCATCCCACAAAACGAGAGATTGCCAGTTCAATTTCTGTTCAGGGCATGCAAAAGGCAACCAATTGATGTTCCCTCTCCTCCCTCCCTTCCCTCTAAAAATAAATGAATTAAATAAAAAAAATTTTAAGAAGTTTTAGAAATCTAATTTTCAGATTCAGTATTACAATGAGGTGACCAAGTAAAGATAAATTCTGAACATTAATCAATGCAGTTTCCATATTTCATACACAAAAACCAGAGTTGTCGAGTCGAGAACATGCATCTTCTATACTCAAAACAAGTTGTTTTTGACCTTCCCTCATAGCCAGTGGCCAAATCCCCAGAAATTTAGTAATCTCAGATTCAGAATTTAATCCAGAAGTGGTTGCTCATTCCTAGCTCTTCTTAGAGCAGCAAAGCCATGACCTGCCAAGCAGGCCCACTTTATTTTTAAACCTTTGATTACAAAGTCTTCTGTACATTGAGCCAAAATCTACTTCCCTAAAAATTCTACAATAATTGTCTTTCCTCCTCCAAATGACAGCACTTCATTTATCCACACACAATGCTCATGACGCAATTGTTCTCTACATGCTTGGCTAATCATTCCTTCCTTGAAACTGGCAAACCAAAGCACCTTCTAGAGTGTCACCGAACAGTGACATCTGTAACATAATATTTTACATGCAGACTGAGGAGACTAGAATAAGCTGGAGACTATTACTAATCTTCCATTTCTAGACACCATGCTTCTGTAACATGTAGTCCATGATTACCTTAGCTTATTTGGCACCTACATCACACTGTTGACTCACACTACAGCTTACATCTATCTGATAGTATCTGAGTATAGAACTTGTCTTTTGTCCTCACTCAATTCCATCTTGCTGATGTGAACTATTTGTCCATCAAAATCTTTTCAGATCCTGATTTTGTCAATCACAGCATCTATCAATCTATGAAGAGTCAAGTAACTAAACATTTCAAGGGCAGTGTGAACTACACCCTCAATAAAATCATTGGTAAAAATTGAATTAAAATCTACAAAATACCACTGCCTCTCATTTCTCTCTTCAAGTTTTTTTAACCTCACTAGTTTCTATTGCTGCCTCTCCTGGCCTTTGTTCTCTTCATCCAAACATCCTTCTGCCATTTATATCATGCCACCCACACACCAAGGCTCAGCATTTTAAGGGCACCACGCAATTTAGCCCAGCAGTCATGACTAATGCCTTCTGGCACTAACTTTATACAACTTTCACCACTTGCTTCTATCCACAAAACACACTGCTTAAACTGGAGCTACCACCTATTTGCTTCACTGTCTTGCTCAAACATTTTATCACAAAGCCTTCTCTAACAACCCCTACCCAAAGCAGTGTATCCCTTTATCCCCTTGTTAGCCTTTTTTACCATCTGCTTCTACTTTAATTGTAATTAGCCTCACATCCTGTAAACTCTTAAGAGCTGAATCAAACTACCTTGAATGCCCACAATAAACTATTTCACATTAAACCCACTAAATACTTGCTAAATCGCTACTAAAATATTTTGTGGGCCTATCTTATCAAAGCTGCATTCTTCAAAATGGCCATATACATGTTACACTGGTGTATACAACCACTTCAGTAAATAAAATCACTAGTAGTTATAAAACTGTCATTTTTAATGTGAAAATAGACCCGCTATTCCAGTGTTTATAACACTAGCACTAATATAATTTTCTGCATGACACTTCCATTACATAGGAATAGGCAAAACTAGGATAAATTACAGCCATCATTATTTAAAAGGTATAATCTGTAAGTAGATAGAAAAGACAAATAATAAAATAAAATTAATAATAGTACAAGAATAAAATGTGCTTCACATACTCACACCTATAAACCTACCCCTGTATAGAACTGTCAAGGGCACTGCAACACCAGCGGCCCTAGGCTCCAATTCCAGCAACAAACCACACAAATATATATACACACTTGCCTGCCCTTCCTCTTGATCTTTGTGACAATGTTCAAACTACATATACCACTTCCAAATAACCCCCAGAAATAATGGGAAAAGCTTCACACATACACATACACCCCAATTATTCTACAATAATCCCTTTGACTAAAGGTAGCACAAAATTGCAAATAAAAACCAGAAAACCGGCCCTGGCTGGTAGCACAGTGGTTAAGGCGCAGGTCTGCGAACCCAAAGGTCACAGGTTCGATTCCCCAGCCAGGGCACATAACAAGGTTGCAAGCCAGGTCTCCGGTCAGGTCTGTGCCTGGAGGCAGGTGAAAAGCAACCATACATTGATGTCTCTCTCCCTCTCTGCCTCTCTCCCTTCCCCTCTTTCTAGAAATGGTGAAATAAAATCTTTTAAAAAAAAACAAAACAGAAAACCTTTCAATAGCAAAATGGCTCAGAGCTAATATAAGATTAAAAATTCTTGTCATAGATAATGCATCTAGATGGCACTGGTCAGCCAGTCAGGTTTTTTATCCACCACCTACTGTACAATGGCACAGTTCTAATGTCAGGGATTACTGGGGGGGAAATAAGTGCTTGTATTCTGATGATGAGAGAGAAGTTATTTACAAAATCAAGAAATAATTTTAAGAAGCATTGTATTTTACCATGTTCAGAATAATGTTCTGAGGCAACAGGGTGCTTGCTGCTCAAAGTCAGAAAAGGCCTTCTAAGAAGACTTGATTGGTAAGAACGCAACAGCCATGATAAACTGGTTGAAGTGTTAAAAAGCAGAACAGCAGAAGGGAGCCTTGAGATGGAAAGGGTCACAGTTATGTAGGGGATAAAAAAGGCTAAGTATGAATGGAAGGGTAATGAAAAGTAGGAGCAGAGAGGTTAAGAAACTAGAGAAAGCAGGGCCTCCTCTGGAAACCATTATTAAACTTTTCAGCATAGAAATCTATGCTGCTATAAAGCAGCAATGGACAGCAGTGAGACTAGCTAAAATTCCTCAAATGATACCTTAGACTAGGGTGGTAACAGTGAAGATGGTAGAAACTGGTTAAGTACCAAAAATATTCTGGCAGTAGAGGCAAAACTAGGAGCCCCTTTTAACACTACCTAAATCACTACATTATTTATTTTTTTAAAGGAAAGACTGTATTCATTATTTTTTGAGAGAAGGGCAGGAAGGGAGGAAAAAAGAGAGAGAAACATCAATACACAGCTGTCTTTCACCTGCCTCTAGCTACAAACCTACCTGGAGACCTGGCTTGCAACCTGGTCATGTGCCCTGACTGGGAATCGAACCAGTGACCTTTGGGTTCGCAGGCCAGCTCACCTATCCACTGTGCCACCAGCCAGGGCAATCGCTAAACAATGACATACCAGATGACATAACTTGTACTGTCGGCTTGTTATATCTGGTTAAACAATAGGCACTCCTTAACAAACCTGGTATCAAACTAAAGCAGTATGACCTCTGGCAAGCCACCCAGACTATTTAATCCTCTGCAGAATAAAAATAATTCCACCTACCTTGGGTTTGAGTTGGCATTAAAAGATAAAAACGTAGCACACAGCACAGCTCCTATGACTTAACAACCACTCAGGTGGTAGCTTTATTCACCTTTGGAAATTTAGATCTTGCTTCCCTAGCTAGATTATCATTATCTAGGATGAATATTTTCTTTCCCAAATAAAAGAAAGATGTTTGCTGCAAGTGGGGTCATTTATTTAAGTTTGCAGCTGCTTCTAACTTCATGCCCCTTCAGCTGTTAAGCGTCAACAGTTTTACAAGTAATTCAGACGTAAATTAAACATCTACGATAGCTTTTAATCTATGGAGGAAGATCATTACTGAATCATATTCGCTTTTAATCTATGGAGGAAGATCATTACTGAATCATATTCAAAAATAAAGCCCAACAGCCCTGGCTGGTGGCACAGTGGGTAAGGCGCTGGCCTATGATCCTAAAGGTCGCTGGTTTGATTCCCAGCCAGGGCAACGTAACCAGGCTGCAAGCCAGTTCTCCAGCCAGACCCATAGCTGGAGGCAAGTGAAAGGCAACCATCCACTGATGTCTCTCCCCCTCTCTGCCTCTCGCTGAAAAACAATTTAAAAAATCTTTTAAAAATTTAAAAGCCCAATTGATAATTATCTCAATCTAAGGTATTCCTCAAGACACTAAAAAGTACAGGAATGCAAAAGGAGATAGTGCTTCAATCTTGCCTGATCTATAAATAACGCAAAAGAGGAATTTTCTCAATCTGCTTATCTACAACTAGCATGACAGTTCAATCATATAAAAACTCACCTTAGACAGAGCTATAATTCAAATCAACTATCATGATATGACACAATTAGGGATAGTTTTCAAAATATGCTCCATTAAGGAATATATTTAGAAGAGGGGTCTCCATTTCCACAAATAAATACAAAGTAGCAAAACACATCCAAATTAACTTGGTTTGTATTTTTCTAGAATGCTTAATTTCCTAGTCCTTAAAAATCTCATCTTCTTTTACTGTTGGTTTAAGGCAAATATCCCAAGTCTGTTATCACCATAATCCTAACCACAGTAAAGCATCCTTTTTAAAAAAGCAATGGTATGTTCCAGATTGGAGGGGCGGGGGAGGCGGCCAGGTGCATCATTGCGGTTAAGAAGGCTAAATGGCAACATAACAAAAACACAGAACATTTCTTTTTAGTAAAAATTAAAAAGCAATATGTTTAATTTATCCCAGTGGATATATATACACACTGCTACCACTAAGAATGTTTTAGAAGCTCTGAAATAAAATGCAAAACTCTCTATTCATCAGGCAGTAATAAAAAATAAGTATGCCTCTAGATAAGGACTCAAGTCACAAACTCAGAAATGTGGAAAAGTTTAGAATAAGAGTTAGTTCCTAGACCAATTAAAATAGCTATTTGATTATCTAGGGGTAGTTTCTACATTACAGTTAAAAACCTTTACTGTAACAGTTAACTACACATTAAGTCTACAGCAATGCAATTTTGGACTATACTATAATCTATTAAACCAAGGCAATTGTTTAAACCAAAAGATACCTCGTAATATGTATTAACTGGTATTCAACACCGTGTACTAATAGACTACATATCAACTTCCTCTAATGATGTATGTTTACTATAAGGTTTCTGGAAATTGTCTAGAAATAAGTTTTAGTGAGGACCTACTATAATTAGTACATTGTGGTGGCAAGAATTATGTAGCCTATACAAATGTAGATTTAATTATATTATTTTTTAAACATTTTATTCTTTTTCAGAGAGAAGAGAAGGTAGAGAGGCAGAGAGGGAGAGAGGCATCAATGTATGGTTGCCTTTCACTTGCCTCCAGCCACGGACCTGGCTAGAAACTTGGCTTTGCAACCTGGTTATGGTGCCCTGGCTAGAAATCGAACCAGCAACCTTTGGGTTCACAGGCCGGCACCTTATCCACTATGCCACCAGCCAGGGCCTAATTATTCCTTTTAAAAATATTAATAAAGCCCTAACAAGGTGGCTCAGTTGGTTAAGCGTCATCCCGTAAACCAAAACGTTGTGGGTTCAGTCCTCCAATTGAGGTGCATTCAAGAGGCAACCTTTCAATATTCCTCAATCCACATTTCTTTCTCTCTTTCTCTTCTTCCCTCCTTCCTCCCCTCTTTTTTTCTCTCGTATCAGTAAGCATACCTTTGGGTAAGAATTAAAAAAGCATGTTAATGCATAAATCATTACTTATAACACTAAACAGACTTTAGGTAGTAACCTAGTAAATGAAATTGGGTCTGAAATCACTAAATTCTGTACTTTTTGTAGTGAGATACCACCTCATTGCCTTCTCAATTTATCTACATTTCTTTTATTTCCTAAAGATTTTATTTATTTTTAGAGAGGGAAGAGGAGGGAGAAAGAAGAGAAGAGAAACAACACTGTTTCTCTTTACGTGCTCACAACTAGGGACCTCGCCTGCAACCAAGGCATGTGCCCTGACTGGGAAATCAAACTGGTGACCCTTTGATTCGCAGGCCAAGGCTCAATTCTACATTTCCACACTATAACTGCTCCTTTATTACTACTTGGAAAAAATGTTCTATTCTGTTATACACTAAACAGAATTATTTCTAAAGTAACTTTTCAGAACCCTAAAATGTTCTCAGTTATACTTGAACTGCTTAAACTAAAAGTTGGATAGCTCAAGGGTTACCAGTTAATGAGCTAGCTATACACCCCCCTGAAATAGGAAGCATTAGAGGTGGAAAAAAATCAGCCATGAGTTAAAAATAAAGACTTAAACTCCTGAATATTTTTTTATTCCTTTTTTCTTAATTTTTCTTTAAAGAACCCTATATTCTTCCAAGTAGCACAATTTTCTAATGTTAAACCTTCACCATATTCAATTATACAAACCAATGGAGAGATGCAATCAATGTAGCAAACAGAACAAAGTATATTTATTTTATCTTTCTCCTTAAGGATTGCCTTAAAACGCAATATACCGCCCTGGCTGGTAGCACAGTGGATAAGGTGCCAGCCTGCGAACCTAAAGGTTGCTGGTTCGATTCCCCAGACAGGGCACGTACCAGGTTGCAAGCCAAGTCTCCAGCCAGGTCCGTGGCTAGGGGCAGGTGAAAGGTAACCATACAATGATTCTTCTCTCCCTCTCTGCTTCTCTCCCTACCCCTCTCTCTGTAAAATAATAAATAAAATCTTAAAAAAAAAAAATGCAATATACCTGATAGTGAGGGAAGGAAAACTGAAGTTTAAGAGGAGAAAGCTGAGGATTTTGAATTTTAAGTTTAAAAGGAAGGCAGGTAAATCAAATTTAAGAAACATCTGCCAAAGGAAATCATTTACATTTCTCAGTTTAAAATTAACCCTCATGCCAGCCTGCGAACCCAAAGGTCGCTGGTTCAATTCCCAGCCAGGGCAACATAACCAGGTTGCAAGCCAGGTCTCCAGGTGGAGGCAGGTGAAAGGCAACCATACATTGATGTCTCTCTCCCTCTCTTCCTACTCCTCTCTCTGAAAAAAAAATTCTTTTTTAAAAATTAAAATATAAATAAATTAACCCTCAGCATCTTCAACTATAAAATGCAGAAACCTGACTCACAAAATGTAATGAAACTACTTTAAAGGAGTTATATAAGCCATCATTTGAAAATTTAAGAATCAATTTTTTTTTTTAGTTGGGAAGCCCTGACCAGCATGGCTCAGTGGGTTAGGTTCATCTTGCCAAGTGTAAATTCTCAGTGAGGGCACATGACTGGGTACCAGCTGGGTCCCCAGTTGGGGGCATGTAGGGAACAATTAATCCACGTTTCTCACATCAATGTTTCTCTCCCTCCCTTCATTACACACACACACACACACACACACACACACACACACGTGTGTATAACACAGGTATACATGGAAAATGCCCTGGCCGTTGTGGCTCTGTTGGTTGGCTGTCATCCTGCAAACCGCAAGGTCAACAGTTCAGTCCCCAGTTAGGGTACATGCAAGGGGCAACCAGTCGATGTTTCTCTCCCTCTCTCCCTCCCTTCTTCTCTCTCTGGAATCAATACAAGAAAAATAAAATTGTAAAAAAACTTTAAGGGAAAAAGCGCTAGGTCCTCACCTAGTATCTTATATTTTTAAATAAAGTATTATAGACACTCCCCACAAAATCATTTATTTCATTAACTAGATATTTACCATCACAACGTCTTTGTGTGTCTTTCCGAAAAAAGGGATGGCCTAGATATGACCAGAAACTATGGGAACACAACCTACTATAGTTAACTTTATTAACCTTTAACATTCCTATAAGTTTAAAAAAAAAATTCCTGAACTAAATGTTTCAAGGAACCAGGGATTCTGCTATACTACCTTATAAATCCCGAGTCTGATCAACTACATATGCAAAGAATACTGCTGCAATGTGTACATAGAGAAATGTGAGGCCCTGGCAGTAGTTAAGTTGGTTAGAGCATCCTCCTGATATAAGGTTACAGGTTAGATCCCTGGTCAGGGCATGTGCAAGAACCAATTAATGAATGTATAAGTGGAGTAAAAATCAATCTCTCTCTCCCTTCCTCTCCCTAAAATCAGTAAATCAGAAATTTTTTACATGAGAGAAAGTGAAGACAAGCACAGAAAGAAAATAAACATGGCTTTAAGGATAGTGACTATGAAGACTGAAGGAAAAATTAACTTACCAGTTTAACAGCCTCCTGAGCTGCTTCTTTTGTACAAAAAGTGACAAACGCATAACCTCTATTAAGACCTGTGAGTGGATCCATCATCAGACGAAGATCCCATATAGGTCCAGCTTTCTCAAATAATGGAACAAGTTCATCTTCGAACAAATCCCTTGGTATCTTCCCCACAAATATCTGTAAATTAAATATGAAGTAAAAACCATGGAGAATTTCTTTAGGAATCCAGACACCTGTGCATTGCAACAAAAGGTACAAGTTTTTAGTTTCTTTACCTCAGTGCCAACAGAAGGCTGCTGACCTGAATAAACGGAATCTGGAGGTGGTCCCCCATACTTCCTCTGTCCAGTGGTCACATCAAGTGTGTAGCCTGTCCTTTCCAAGAGTGCCTTTAAGAATTTAAATATCATTAATGTATTTAATTTATAAGGCCATATCCATGCATTTATTTCAGTTAAAAATCAAAATCAATCTTGTTCAAATTTTTCCATTTCTTAGCAACAACATTCCTACAAACAGGTTTCAAATGTATGTTTTAGAATTTCTCCTCTAATGTACACTTGAAATGGCCAAATTTATGGTGACAATCTCCGGCTCCTGTTCACATTACCTGCTGGTCTCTAATTATTGAGTAGTGCTTAGAGAATAGGAAACACATGAATTCATCAACAACTTTCAAAGCATAATGTATCGATTTTGCCAGTATCTCCTAAAATAATGACTGCACCTAAGCTTGGTTGAGTTTAATCCTCTCCTGAAGGAGGAGCAGTGTAAGTCACCTCTCCCAAGTCTGGATTTCTTACCCAATGAATTCCCTATACCCTACAATCCCAGGCACACGGTACCATTGGACATTCCACCAACCCAATCCAGAAACTTAGGAGCTACAGAAAGAATACTGCTTATTCATTTGACATTCATGGACCATGTCTTCTAGGACAGCAGGGATCATTCAGAAAAAAAAAAACCAAAAGTGCCAAAATGACTCTGAAAACTAAGAAATTACAACACAGTGATAAATCCTACATTTTATCTCCCTGAACAGTTAAAACTTACACAACTCATATTTACTCAGAGCATTAGGAATTTCTCTTTATCCCCTATTATATAGGCAAACATACTAGAAAGAAACAGCCCACTGTTACCCTAGGGAAAACAACCAAGAATTATTCCTCTTCTCCACCTACTTAAACCACAAAACCAATTTTCTAAATAATAAAACTAATCAAATAATTAATAAAGCCTGAAATAAAAGCAAACCATGTAAGTTAGTAAAATTCTGTTAAATGACTTGGAGTCACTTGGGTCTCTGAAAATGACCAGACACATTTTAAAACTTCTCTTAAATAGCATTAAGTATTTATGAAAAACTACTGTAAATGACCAAATCTCCTCTATTCTAAACTCTTAACAAATAGGTCCACAAATCGTTACATATTTTAAGCAGTCTTTTTCTATTATGGCCAAATGTTTGCTTAAGGGTGCAACAACATTGAGTTACAAAAATAAACTCAAATCTTTTACTATGATGTAAACTAAGTCATTAAATAGCTCATCTTCCTTTTCTCCTATATAATCACTGTGCTTCTTTTACCTTAACTTTTGATCCAAATAACTTTTATGTCAATCTCTAAAAACAAAAAGGAAGAACTTATTCCCTCTGTAAACCCACCAATGAAAATGCCTTTAGCTTTCTTACCACAATTTAAGTTACACTAACAATTTAAGCCACTCCCTTTCAAAGATGGAACTGAAAGTCACACAAATTAAACTTTAAACTTTTGACAAAATTTTAGTAATTCTAACTCCCCATGTGGAGTTAATTACAATTGGTAAAATCTCTATGGAAAAATTTATGGGTCAAACACAATTCACTGATAGTTGGACCTGTGAAAACCTCAATTTATGGGTGACATTAACCAGCTAACTCCTTATTCCAAGCTTCACTCTTCCCATACCATGAAAACACCACCTAACACTTATACCATCCTTAATAACTGATTTTCTTAAACTATAACTCTTGGTTAAAAAGCAATGGCACACTATGTTAAGTACACCAGGTTAAAACTAGTATGATCACCATACATTTTATGAGCTAAAAACAACATAACCAAAAACCCAACAGAGATCAAAACCTAGTTGATTTCAAGGCCATTTATTATTTTATAAGACCTTTAACAAAAAACACTTCCACTCCTGGACTCAGTTCCCTCATTTAGTTCCACAAGGCTTCTAGAAATTAATAAATTAGCCTTAGTAACCCATAACTACAAAGGGGGAAAAGGGCAATATTAAAATTCTACCCCCTGGCTGGTGGCACAGTGGATGGGGTGCCAGCCTGCGAACCCAAAGGTCACTGGTTCGATTCCCCAGCAAGAACACATGAGGAGGTTGCGGGCCGGGTCTCCAGCCAGGTTTGTGGCTGGGGGCAGGTGAAGGGCAACCATACATTGATGTCTCTCTCCTTTCCCCTCTCTCTAAAAATAATACATAAAATCTTTAAAAAAAAAAAATTCTAAATTGATTTCATTTGAGGGCTTGAGAATCCTAATAGAAGCAATCAACTGTCTACTGCTGCAGGTACACTCTCCATCAGCATGAGGTGAAATGATCCCCTCCCGTTTTGGTTCCACTGTCAGTTACCTGAACTTGAACATACTTTCAAAAAACATCTAAAAATAGGTAGGACATATTTCTTTACAGCTTTTATTTAGAATACCCACAGCGTAAGTTAAACATCGGTATAACTGCATAACAAGCCAAACAAAAAAAAGCATAGGTTTAACATTGGTATAGCTGGTTAACAAAGCAAAACAAACAAAAACCCTTAACAGCAAAATGTTTTAGAAATAAAGGAAACTTCAAAGAATATTAATGAGAACAAGATTTAGCAAATTATCTCATGTTCATTAACTCTCAAAATTTTTAAAAAATTAAAAATTACCATTCACTTCACACCCAAGGAATAGTTACCAAAGCTATAAAATAGTTAGAAGAACTTTAAAACTGAAGGAAGTAAAATACCTTTTTTAAAGACATACCTTAATTTTTGCCTCATCTGGTCCTTTGCTAGAATCCGCTACTTTGGTCCCCTGTTTTTCTCTCTGCCTGTAAGTCTTCATGACTCCACATAAAAAGGCACTTTTGTTCTGAAAAGTAATTTTCCAATCCTATTTAATAATGATCTCATCTGTATATTAAATAAAACTTAAACTACATCAAAACTACTTAGGATTTTTCTTCTATTTACACTGACATTAAATTGTTACCTGAACATGAGAGAGATCACTGTCTTTAAACTGCTGAAGAACTGCCAATGCGCCGTCTTCATTGAATTCTTTTAAAGCTTCGATAGCTCTTTCATCTAAATCACTATGTGCAACAAGCCCTGGGGAAGAGAAAGCTTAATTAGTTGTCAACTTTTAGTATTTTTGAAAATACTTTTTATAGAAAATACCATGTTCACCAACACAGGTAACACGTGGGCCAACTAAGTATTCTTCCATTCCTCTTACCATCTATGCAATGAAAAACATATACTTTAGCCATTCTCAAGTGCACTGTGAAGGCTTCTCAACCACACTGACAATAGTCAATTTCTTTTATATCTTGTTCTGTGTCTAAGTCAGATGGTTCTGAACACTTAAGTATTTGCACAGTAAATATATAGGCTTACAAATTCTAAAATCAACCAACAAGATACTGAGCTTTACAACTGAACCTCTGTCCATTTCAAATAACCATTAGAAAAAGCAACAGGTACACCAAAACAGACAAACTACAAGTCTATAGTTACCAAATTATTTAACAAGAATCCTACTATTAAAGTACCCCCAAAAGTCACATGGCCTGCTTCCAACAGTTAACAGCTGTTGCTACCATCATACACTTCATCTGGCCAGCCAACCTTTACTTTCTAACCTTTTTTTTCTTCCCTCCCTCTTTATACAAGGACACCTTAACCTCCAGTTCACAACTATCACAAGGCAAAACAAAACTCCAGTTCCCACACTTATTGGAAACCACAAAAAGTTGCTATTTTAGCTCAAAGCCAGAAATCCAATAGAAAAATTTCATAATATAATTTTGCAAGTGTTAGTTCTTACCTGCAACGTAAATTTCATCTAGTTTTTCAGCAACTTTCTGTGGTAAACCAGCATCAAGCAATGTCTGAAAATTTTCTGAATGGATAACTGCAGAAGTAGTATCCATGGGCTCTTCAGTACCATTTCCATTAACATGTTCTGTAGCCATGTTTCCAGAGATCTGTTCAAACGCAATAAGCAAAATTAAACTAGGATCTTCAAAAAGGGTAGAGGACAAAATGAGAGCCCCGATCTGTACTTTCTCTACCATATCTACACCAGCCAACCTGCGCCTCCCTTTAAAGAAGCCTTACAGTCACTATCGCCTGACAAGCCTGATTTGGAGCGCGCGCGGCACAGCGGCACCGAAGGACGGATTCACTTGCTTTTCCTTAGCACCACCCCTGACTCACCTGCTAACACTCCCTAGGAAAAACCACATTACAAATGGAGCCCAATCAGCACGAGAAGCAGCCAGCATGCCACATGCAGCTGTGCCCAAAGAGAGAATGAGGTGTATGTGGATCAAGCAAAACTGGGCTTTCCCCTCTCAAAGGTAAACCCCCAAAGTGCGCGCTTTTCCCGCCTGTCGCTGATACATCAGTAACAACAGCCAGCGAAGAACAAAGCGCTCATACAAGATACCATCCCACCACCCAATTTCTCCACCCTTCACCCCCGCATCCTAAAGCCCGCCCCTGACTCCGCACCCACAGTGGCAGCCTCACCGCTAAGGCCAGCAGGAGCCCTTTAGATGGAAACACGTGCTCTGCGCCTTCAAATGTCCTACAACTTCCTCCAACGGAAACCCACCTAGTCCCAAGCCAAGACGACCGTCACCGCCTCCCAACAGCGAACCGAGGTCTGAGTTCCCGGAAAGCATCAGCAGCTCAACCTCACCCCTCAACACCGAGGCCGCGTTGGCGCCAGGCCACAGGCTCTCCCCAACACCGCCCCCCCCCCCCCAGCGCCGCCGTCTCTGCCGTGACACATGGCTCTCTCCACCCTGCACGCCGGCGACTCCCGGCCGCCCGGCCGCCCCACGGGACGGGAGCCGCGGCGCACAGTGCAAGCCCCCATCCCTCTCCGGTCCATACAGTGACTGCGGCGCCCCGGCCAGCTGTCCCACCCCCGGTCCAGCACAGACAACCCGGCAGCGTGAGGGCGTTCCACGAACTGCCCGTCGCCGACCGGCCTGCGAGTACCACCCAAGCCCGCCTCCCGGCTGCGGGACAGGACCGGTTCCTCTCCGCCCACTCCCGCGCCGCGGCGACAGCCACGACAGCACCAACTCCGCCGCTGCTCGCTGTCCGCGCGGGACACGGGGCCGCCTCCTCCCTGGACACCGCAGACAAAGCCCGAACAGTAGCAGCACATGGATAAGAGGAAGTGGCGGCGCGGACCGCGGCCTACTCCCAAACAGCCCCAGTCAACGTGCTCCTTTCCTCCTTGGAATCCATTTTCCAGAAAAGCCGGCTTCTCCCCACACCTCCCAGCGCCAGCTTACTCCACAATGTCACAGAGCTCCCCTACCAGACCCGGGTCCTGGCGGTCGTTACCTCCCCGTTGGGCTGCGGCGGAGGAATCCTGTCCAAGGAGATCAGGTTGCGGGAAACGCGTGCTCGCTGTTCCCTGTGTCCAGCGCGAGTGGAGCTGTTGTAAAATGGCGGCCGAAGCTCACGCCGCTGGCAGCAAACCCGATCCAGTTCCACTCGCCTCCGAGCGCGCTACCAGTGCGCGCGCGCCCCCGCGTGACCCCCCCTTCCCTCCCCTCCCCTCCCTCGCGCGTCCGCTTCTCACTCACTCCCTCAGCCCCAGCCCTCCTTCAGCTCCTCCTTCTCCCCCTACCACCACCACCACCAGCAGCAGCGGCAACAGCAGCACCCTCTTGTCTGCCTTCTTCCCTCGGCCTTCTTCTCCCTGCTCCTTTCCCCCACCGGTCTCACTCCCGTCTGCGGCCTCTCCGGTACAATTGGCCGCCTTTCCCCTCCTCGCTCGCACGCTCGCCTGCTCACGCCCTCCCTCTCTCACTCTCCCAGCCCGTCCCCGGTCCCTGCCGAGTCGGCTTCTCTCTTTCTCTCTCCCGCGCTGACGTGACGACGTAGCCGACGCCTCGGGACGCGCGCCAGCGGGCTCCGCCCCCACGCCCCACGGCTTCCCTAGCTCTTCACCTCCGGGGAGCCGTGAGACTCCGCCCTTCCGCTCCGGCGGCGGCAGCGGAGGGGCCCAGTCTGAATGAAAGGCCCGCCCCTTCCCCTCCTGACACTCCTCCTCCCGCTACCCTCCAGGCGAGGCGGGGCGGCCGGCTCAGCGTGTTCCACTTGTTCTCCTTTGTCAGGAGACGGACATCTCCCCACCCCGCCCCACCCCACTCACTCTGCAGCGACGCGCGCACGCCACCCCCACTGAGCGCCTTCTCGCCCCACCCCAGACCCGTGTACCGGCCTGGCGAGACTGTGGGCTGGGGGTTCGGAACGCGATCGCAGCTCCCTTGGGAAGACCCACCGCTCGGTGCGCGCCGGGCCCCCGCCCCAGCGCCGCGGCCGCGTAGCCAGCCGTTCCAGGCGGTGTCCACGCCGCCGCTGCCCGCGCGCTCTCCTCACTCGGGAAGCTGCAGGCGCACGTGTCCCCCGGGGCGGGGCGAGGCAGACAATGGGGCGGTTGGGAAGGGGATCGGCGTGGAGATCCGCGAACCTTAGGTCAACCTGGCCGAGGGGACCTCAGTGCAGGAGCCTTTCTGGAAAGACCGGGTCTCTACCCTGGACAATGGGACCTGCTGGGCCCCACACCTCTCGCTTTCACAGGAACCTTGGACAAGAATAGGGGTAGAGGGGTGGCGTCTGAGGATCAAACGAGGAAACCCCGGTTGCTTTTGAGAGGGAACGGGGCTGGATCCAGCGGAGCGAGGAGTGGCTCCTGTCCCGGGATGATAAGAAGGCCAGATTTGGAAGCGAAACCGCCCGGTGAAGAGTTGTGCAACACTACATTTCAGTCCCTGGCCTTTTAAGCAGTTAAGGGCTTCCTCACAGCAGTTTGAGCAACTTGAAGCCTCACAAAGCTGTGAGGTTAAGGCAGCCGTGAGGAGCATATCTGTTCTTTCAAAAATCTTAACTGAATCTATGTGAAGTGACATTTCCTTTGCAACGGGTTTACTAGTTACACGGGAGACAAGACAAAGGCATTTGAATTTCAGATGTGGTATGGATACTAATTGCATACAATGCGGCTGTAATGAAAAATAGAAAGTATCGTATTATAATTGAAAAGGCTTATTTTTAAGAGCTCATTGGTTCCCTAAATAAGCTCTATGCTATGATAACAAATTAGTGGTTAGAGGAAAAGTTGGGTGAGCACTCTTTAAAGTGTCTTAAACACGTAAACTATCAGATTATTTTCATTGGTTCCTGTATCAAAACATGGAATTCTTAATCTTGAGGTCTCCACTACCTAAAATCACTAACAAACATGTACCTGGTACGGTATTCAGGTAATTCAACAATTCAGCTCATAATCCAAAAATCATGGGTAATGTTATAAATGAAAAACAAATAGCCAAAATGTTTAATTTTAAAATATGATAAAATAGAGTAATCTTAACAGATTACAGAATGAAAATAATAGATTTGAGGAATTCAACGCTTATTTAGATCTTCGTAGGAATCAATGTTCCTTAAAGAAAAGAGCTTCTACCTAGGCAATGTTGTCTACTGGGTAAGCAAAGACTCCCAAAGTAAAATCTCTGGCTCTTAATTTTTTTGTCTAAACAACCCCAAACCTTTATTTGGGCTGTCAGACACTCCGAGTCAACATTTTTAAAAAGCTGAGCACATGATCTTCCAATCTTTCATCTCCAAAGGTCCCATGTCAATGAACATCACCCACTTACACCCAGCAGCATTACCTGGAAACCAGAATCATCTAGAGTCTCTCTCAATGCCATGTCAGTTATCAAGTTCTCCTAATTTTATCTCCCCAATATATTTTTATGGCGCTCTGTGTTGTAACAAGGGGACACAGCACCATTGTTTACCATCTGAACTATTGATATAGTGTCCTGATTCATCCAATCTTACAGCTTTCCCAATCCATTCAAAACCCATCTCTCTGTATGTGTGTGTGTGTGTGTGTGTGTGTGTGTGTTGTGTGTGTGTCCTTCTCTCTCTCTCTCTCTCTCTCTCTCCCTCCCTCCCCCTCCCTCCCTCCCTCCCCCCCTTCCTCCCTCCCCACCTTCCTTCCCAAATAAGATCATGTGGTGCATCAGCCCTGACCAGTGTGGCTCAGTTGACTGGGGATTGTTCTACCACCTGAAAGGTGGCCAGTTTGATTTTGATCAGGGGACATGCCTGGGTTGTGGGTTGGACTGTGTATGGGAGGCAACCAATCAATGTTTTTCTTTCACATGGATGTTTTTCAGGTCGGACACAAGAAATGTGCTCAAGAGTAGATTCTTACTTTCCTTATTTTCCATTAGTACTTAGCAAAGAATTTGATCGCTAGTAAATATTTGCTGAAAAAACCCAAAGAATAATTGGCTGAGACCCAAACAACCTTGATTCTAATCCCAGATCTGCCACTAATTGATAGTATGAGCTTGGATAAAACATTCACTTCTCAGAATTTCTATTTCCTCATCTATAAAAGAAGTGTATTAAAACATAACTTTTAAGATCTTGTCTAGCTATAATATTTTGTAATGTATAAAAATTCTTCTCAAACTTGCTCTGGCTTCTCATTTTGCCACTTAAGATTATTCCCACTTGAATGCTGACTTCCCTTTATAGCAAAATAGCCTGCTAGTCCCCTTGTATAGACCCCTGCTCCAAACAAAACTAGAAGCAATAATAAAGATTAATGATATGTGATTTTGGACATTATTCTCAGCATGGGTGTAGAGAAATTGACACATTCACTATCAGTGAGAAGACAACTTTCTTACAAGATAATCTGGCAAAATACTTACTACGGTATTGTTTGTAGTGTGTGTGTAAAGATAAATATAATCTAAACATCTAGTAATAAGGGACTGGTTAAATAAATTATAGTGGAGAATTTGGGAGCCATTGAAAAGAAGGAAGTATTATAGTTGGTTTAACATGGAAAAATATCCAGATTACATTCTTAAATTTTTTAAAAAGCCACCTGCAGAACAATGTACAGTGTTACATTTATTCATTCAATTAAGTACCTTCCATGTACCAAGCTACAGGGTATACACCAGGTTTACAATGATATATATCAAGATAGACATAGATGGTCCCTAACTCACAAAGCTGTATATATATATATGTGTGCGTAACCAGGTACACTTTGTTATGAAGATTTTGTTTCTACAGAAAACAATTGCGATTAGAACGATGGGGTAGAGGGAGACCATCATTTTTTAATTCATACACTTTGGTAACATTTAACTTGTTATAACAAATGTTTTTTAAAGTTATTTATATACCACATTACTGTCTTTCCAGCCATGTAATCTTTGAAGTAGTGAAAAGATAGAGACTTGTTGAGTTGCAACCAATGAAAGGCAGGCATGCAACCATGCCTGTTTGGATTTTTGGCTTGTCATTGAAAATCTTCTAGCTTCTCAACACCACTCTAATTTTTAAAAAATATTTATTTATTATTTTTAGAGAGAGGGGAAGGGAGAGAGGCAGAGAGGGAGCGAGACATCAATGTATGATTGCCTTTCACCTGCCTCCAGCTACAGGCCTGGATGGAGACCTGGCCTGCAACCTGGTTAAGTGCTCTGGCTGGGAATTAAACCAGTGATCTTTGGGTTCATAGGCCGGTGCCTTATCCACTGTGCCACCAGCCGGGGCTAACGGCACTCTGTTTTTTAAAGTATCATATTTTCCTCCCTTCTTTCTATGTTTTCTAAACTTCCTGTAATTATTGTGTATTAATGCTATGATGGGAAGGGAACCCTAGAATTCATGTGAGAAAAATCCACTGCACATCATTATTCTGTCCTAAGAACTATAAAAACCTAGAATCAAAAGAAACTATGGAAGTCATTCAATTCAACCTTTTCAGTAACTAAGAAAGTTTTATAACATCTCTCATGTTTTATTTTCATAGTAATTGAAAGGCTGATGTGTTAAAATTAATTAGAACTTCTGTTCTTCAAAGACACTACTAAGAGAAAGAAAAGAAAAGCTACAGACTGGGAGAAAAATCTTTGCAAAACACCTATCTTTTAAAGGACTAGTATCCAAAATATATGCTCAAACAGCAAGTTAAAACCCAGCAATAAGAAAGCGAATAACCAAATTTTTAAAAATGAGCAAAGCTCTGGCTAGTTAGCTCCATTTATTAGAGCAATTTCCCAGTACACCAAGGTTGCAGGTTTGATCCCTGGTCAGGGCATGTGCAAGAATCAACCAATTAGTGCATAAATAAGTAGAACAAAATCGGCATTTCTTCCTTCCTTCCTTCCTTTCTCTCTCTAAAAATCAATAAATAAAAATTTCATTAAAAATAAAAATGAGTAATACAACAACAATAAAATTAAAAAATAAAAATAAAAAATAAAAAAAATTAAAATGAGCAAAAGACCTAATCAAAGAAGATGTACACAGGCAAATTGACATACAAAAAGATGCTCAACATCATATATCATCAGGGAAATGCAAATTAAAGCAGTGAGATACCACTACATACCCCTTATAACCAAAATCCAAAGCACTGAGAAAAATGCTGGTGAGGATATGGAGCAATAGGAACTCTTATTCATTGCTAGGAATGCAAAATGGTACAGCCACTTTGGAAGAAGGTTTGGCAGCTTCTTACAAAACTAAATTAACTCTTAACATATGACTCTTAACAGTTGTATTCTTTGCTACTTACTTAAATGAGTTGAAAACTTAGTACACACACACACACACACGAACACAAGAACACGGACACACACCTGCACATGAACGTTTACAGCTATTTTCTTCCTAATTGCCAAAACTGGGAAGCAATCAAGATGTCCTTCAACAGGTAAATGGATAAACAGACTTTGGTATCTATATAATGCAATATTATCCACTGCTATCAAGAAATGATCTATCAAACCATGAAAAGACATGGAGGAATTTTAACTGCATATCACTAAGTGAAAGAAGCCAATATGAACAGGCTACACACTATGATTGCAAAAATGACAACCTGGAAAAGGAAAAACTATGGAGACAGTAAAAATCAGTGGTTGTGTAAGGGTTCAAGAAGATGGAGAAAGGGAGGGAGGAATAAATAGGTGGAACATGAGGAATTTTTAGGGAAATAAAACTATTCTGTATAATGCTATAATGGTGATTACATGTCATTATTTATTTGTCAGAATCCATAGAATGAGGGGAGCAAAAAGGGGATGGATGTAATACAACAATAAAATTAAAAAAAAAAAAAAAAAAGAATCCATAGAATGTACATCATGAAGAGTGAACCCCTGATGTAAACTATGGACTTCAGTTAATAGTAATGTATCAAGATTGGTTTGTCAATTGTAACAAACGTACCATTTAATGCACAATGTTATTAATGGGGAATTGTGGGAAGAGGAGGGCTGAAGGAGGAGTTGGACTCTACTTCCTGCTCATTTTTCTTTTCTTTTCTTTTTTAAAGATTTTATTTCATTATTTCTAGAAAGAGGGGAAGGGAGAGAGGCAGAGAGGGAGAGAGACATCAACGTATGGTCGCCTTTCACCTGCCTCCAGCCACAGATCTGACTGGAGACCTGGTTTGCAACCTGGTTATGTGCCCTGGCTGGGGAATCGAACCTGCGACCTTTGGGTTCGCAGGCCAACGCCTTACCCACTGTGCTACCAGCCAGGGCTCATTTTTCTTAAACTTAAAAATGTTCTCAAAGACCTGGCTAGTGGCACAGTGGATAAGGTGCCAGCCTGAGAACCCAAAGGTTGCTGGTTTGATTCCCAGCCAGGGCACACATAACCAGGTTGCAAGCCAGGTCTCCAGCCAGGTCCATAGCTGGAGACAGGTGAAAGGCAACCATATGTTGATGTCTCTCTCTCTCCCTGCCTCTCTCCCTTCCTCTCTCTAAAAAATAATAAACAAAAAAAATTTTTAACTTGTTATTTTTTAAAAGATTTTATTTATTATTTTTAGAGAGAGGGGAAGGGAGAGAGGCAGGGAGGGAGAGAGACATCAATGTATGATTGCCCTTCACCTGCCTCCAGCTACGGACCTGGCTGGAGACCTGGCTGAGATCAAACCACTGACCTTTGGGTTCACAGGCCAGCGCCTTATCCATCGTGCCACCAGCCAGGGAAAAATAACAAGTTTTAAGCAATTTACTTTTGATTGATAAAATACATACCTGTGCATAATATCCAATAGAAAGAAAAAAGTTGAGGATACAAGAGAGAGAAAAGTTGAACAAAGGAGTTAGGTTTTTCAGAAGCCAAGCATGAAGAGAATAAATGTAAATATTAAGAAGGAAGAGATTATGCTAACAGAATGTGAGAGAAAAATCGAGCAAATATTCAGAGATGGACAAAAATAGTTTGAGAAGAAAATCACACAGAGCAAGAGGGGAGACCCAAAGTTGTCAGGCATTTGAGCCTCTTCGATGCTTTTATTTCCTCAAGTCCAGTTTTTGTGACTGATGATTGTACAATTATTCCATCATTCAGTCACAGATTCCTCAGTTCCCCTTAATGCCCAACCCTTCTCATATATCCTTAAAGTAATACTCTATTTGGCTAAATTGAGTTCCTTGATCTAGCACAAAGGGCTCAATTAAAATACTTCCATTTAAGATTTTTAACCATTTATATGAGTCAACAGCATTATTGTGTCAAAGTCTTCATCATAGCTGATAAAATGTAACAAAACTGACTAGTTTGTCTCTCTTTGTATATGCATATGATTAGTGAAGTGGTAGAAATGTGTGAGGAAATAAAAGCCCTAGATAATTGGATCCTAGACTCTTCCAAGAAGAGAAACATAATCATATGGTTTTAAGATTAGTCACTTGTATATCTTCAATACTGTTTTTATTTTAAACATATTTTATTACAAAAATAATATATGCTCCAAATAAAAATTCAAGTGTTACATAAATATCTAAAATGGAAGTAAAATTCCCATAATCTCATTGCAAGAGATGATTACTATATAAAAATACAAATGATATATATTTCATCTGATTTTTATTTCTCCAAATACTAATATTACATTAATATGTTTGAATATATATATATAATCTTAATATATATAATATATAATCTTATATATAATATATAATCTTAATATAACTTGCTTTCTTTTTTAAAGTATATTTTATTATTATGCTGTTACAGTTGTCCCAATTTTACCCCCTTTGCCACTCTTCACCTAGTAACATCCTTTCTTCCAGCAATTTCCCCACTTAGTTCATGTCAATGGGGCGTGCCTGTAAGTTCTTTGGCTTCTTCATTTCTTATACTGTTCTTAACACCCGCCTATGTAATTCCTCCCAATTATGCTTCTTCATCCCTGCACCTTTTCCTTCATTCTCCCCTTCCCCTTCCCAGATGATAGCCCCCAACATGATCTCCATACCTATGATTTCATTCCTGTTCTGGCTGTTTGCTTAGTTTGCTTTTGCTTTTGTTTTTATTTGTTAAATTCAGTTGTTGATAGTTGTGACTTTGTTGCCATTTTAATGTTCATAGTTTTTATTTTCTTTTTCTTAAGTCCCTTTAACATTTCATGTAATAATGGCTTGGTAATGATGAATTTCTTTAGCTTTACCTTGTGTGGGAAGTACTTTATCTACCATTCCATTCTAAGTAATAGCTTTGCTGAATAGAATTATCTAGGTTGTATGTCCTTGCTTTCCATCACTTCAAATACTTCTTGCCAGCTCTTCTTGCTTGTAAAGTCTCTTTTGAAAAATCAGCTGATGGTCTTATGGGAACCCCTTTGTAGGTAACTGCTTTTCTCTTGCTGCTTTTAATATTCTATCTTTATCTTTAACCTTTGGCATTTTGATTGTGATATATCTTGGTGCAGTCCTTTTTGGGTCTAACGTGTTTGGGACTCTTTGTGCCCTGGACTTGTATGTCTGTTTCTTTTGCCAAATTGGGGAAGTTTTCTTTAATTATTTTCTTCAAATAAGTTTTCAATTTTTTGCTCTTCCTCTTTTCCTTCTGGCATTCCTATGATTCAGATGTTAGTACATTTAAAGTTGCCCCAGAGGTTTGTTGTTGTTATTTGTTTGTTTGTGGGTGGTTTTTAATTTTTTTTTTCTTTTTGCATTCTTGCTTCTTCTTTCTGTTCTGGTTGAATGTTTATTTCTTCTTTTTGTTCCAAATCATTTATTTGAATCTCAGCTTCCTTTCCTTTACTGTTGGTTCCCTCTGTATTTTTCTTATTTCACTTTATCTTTGTGCCTTACTCTACCGGTTCTCCCAGATCCTTATCCCTAGTGTTTTGAACTCTTCATCTGATAGATTGGCTATCTCCATTTTGTTTAGCTCTTTTTCTGTGGTTTTGGTCTGTTCTTTCATTCGAGCCATATTTCTTTGCCTCTTCAATTTGGCAGCCTCCCTGTGTTTGCATGTATTAGGTTTGTGCTATTACTCTCTGTTTTAGTAGTGTGGCCTATATATAGCAAAAACACCAGTAAATTGTATGGGGCAGAGCCTTAGGTAATTGCCAAGTTGGGGCCACCTGCTTCACCGCTTTGTGACTATGTGTGTGGTGAGGGTGTCAGAGAGGGGACAATGGCATTGCCTCGCTTCTGGCACTTTGCCAGGCACTCACCCCCTTTCTAGTCACTTCGCCCACTTCCCATATGTGATTGGTGCCCTTCCAGTTGCTACCCTGGGGTTTGCATGTGTTCTAAGACCACGCAGGCTCTTTCCAAGGTCAAAATCTAGCAATTTCTTCCACCATCCATTTGGGCACTTTCAGTGGTGAAAATCTGGCAGTTTCTTCTTCTGCCTGCACCTCCCCACCCCTGATTTTTACAGCTAGAGGTAATGGGAGTTTATCTTTCTTTTTGGGGGGAAGTTTATCTTTCTGGAACTGAAACCTTGGCCTGTGCGGTCTAGCCTGGGGCTGGGATCACTTACTCCCAGGGTATCCATCCTGATTATTATCCACCACACGTGACTGTGAGACCATCATTTCCACCACCACCGCTGCTGCTTCTCCAGGCCACACTGCCTCTCCACCCTGTTTCTGCAACTCTGCCCCTCCCACCCATCTGGATGAATGTGGCTTCTTTAAATCCTCGGTTGTTGGATTTCCATATAGTTTGATTTTCTCATGGTTCTGGTTGTTATTTATTTTTGAGATCTGGTTGTAATTCTTTCTATGATTGTGCAAGGAGGTGAAGCATACCTACCTATGCCTCCATCTTAACTGGGAGTCCCTGTTTTGTTCTTAACTTGATTTCTTAATTTAATGTGTATGTTGAACACCTTTACCTATATTCTCATAATTATCATTAATTATCAAAATATTTACTCATAATAAATATACTAATTCTTCAATTAACATAAAATTTTAATGCATAAAGCATATCAAATGTTATTATTATTATTTTTTTTACTATGGATAACATCTAGAATGCTTGTCTTACTTTCAGATATTAAAAATATATCTAAATGGCAAGCCTTGTTCACATTGCTGATGTACTTATTCTGATTAAAAATAAGTCAGGTCTATAGCTGAAGGCAAGTGAAAGGCAACCATACATTGATGCTTCTCTTCCTTCCTGCCTCTCTCCCTTCCCCTCTCTCTAAAAATAATAAAATCTTTTTAAAAAAATAGTAATGTGCATGACCACATGGTCATTGGTTGCACACAAATTTAGAGGTGCTTTGAATTCTTTTGAAGTCAGCATTTTAGCCTGTCTTCCACAGACTAAAAATGAAGTGTAATAGTATAGAAGCAGGCTTTAGCCTAATTCCAAAGCCAAAGTCAAGTTTCAGTGTAATATTTACAGCAAAATGTTCTGACTACAGCCAAAGTTGTACTTAGCATTAGGTTTGTAATATTACATGTTTCCACCATGGCAAAACATAGAATGAAAATATATGAACAAGCATAACACTCCAATTAGATATAAAGAATAATGAAATACAAAAGGTTAATTTTAAAAAGGAAAAATTAGTGGAAAACAGAAAACAATTAATTGAGAAATAAAGAAAAAGTGTAATTGATTTATATACCCTGAAACTACAAGGTCCGTCTGGAAAAAGTCCAGCAATTGTTAATATAACAAGAACAGTTTGCATGACATTGATGCAATCTGGCAGCCAAGGAGAGTGGACTGGAATGTGCATGCATGAAGAGTGATGACTTCAGTGTAATAGTAGATACTGTTAAGTAAGCATGCGTACTGTGTAGCCATCACATTCAAAATGACTGAGCTCGTAGAGCAATGACTCTGCATCAATTTTTGCATTAAGCTTGAACATCCTTCCGTGAGAAATTCTTCAGATGATTCAAAATGCCACAAATATGAGCATATGGTGATTGGCAGCCTCATTATGACAATGCACCTGTTAAGCATCACGTCTGGTGCAGAGTTTTATGGTGAAACATCAAATCACCCAAGTGACTCAGCCTGCCCCCGCCATCCACCCCACCCCCTTGACCACAACCCAGATTCGGTGCCCTGCAACTTCTGGCCTTTCCAAAAACTAAAATCACCTTTGAAAGGGAAGAGATTTTAGACCATCAATGAGATTCGACAGGGTAGCTGATGGCGATTAGAACTATGAGGTCCCAAGGTGCCTACTTTGAAGGGGACTGAGGTCTTTATTGTTCTACATACAATGATTCTTTTATTTATTTTTTTTTAATTTATTATTTTTAGAAGGAGGGGAAGGAAAGGAGAAAAAAAGGGAGAGAAACATTGGTGTGTGAGATACATTGATTAGTCACCTCTCATATGCTTTCAACTGGTGATCCGATCCACAACCCAGGCATGTTCCCTAACCAGGAATGGAACAGGTGACATTTTGGTTTGCAGGCCAGCACTCAATCCACTGAGCCACACCAGCCAGGATAGTACAATGATTCCTATATCTTGTACCTTCTTCAATAAATGTTTCTATTTTTCATATTACATGGCTGGACACTTTCTGGACAGACCTCATATTCTTTTTTTTTTTTTTTAAACTGGGAATCAAACTCGTGGTTGTTGGTTCATAAGCCAGTTGCTCAGCCCACTTAGCCACACTAACCAAGGCCATATTCTTTATTTTATGCAAACAAATATTAGTGTAATTGTGGAAAGAGAGTGAAAACACAATTCAGGAATTAAAATGAATTTTTTTTTTGTTCTATTGCATAATTACTAGATATAAATTTGACAATATTGATAAAATTGAAAAATGTTTGGAAAAATGTTATCAAAATTAAATGCAGGAGAAAATAAGAGTCTAAAAACTACGAAGAACTTGTAAAAGATGTTAAAGAATTAACTACTAATAAAACTTTTGGCCTAGGTAGGATGAAGATTCTTTTATGAAAAATATAATTTAATATCACATAAATAGTTACATAGAATAGGAAAAAACTGGATATTTTCTTAGTTCATTTTGTTTTTAGTTTTTAAAAAAGATTCTGAGCCTTGGCTGGCGTGACTCAGTGGAGTGAGCACCGATTTGCAAACCAAAGGGTCTCTGGTTCAATTTCCAGTTGGCGCACAAGCCCAGTTGCGGTCCAGATCTGTATGAGAGGCATCCTCACATTGATCATTCTTACCGTCTCTTTCTCTCTCACTTTATATAGATAAATATTTATTTATTTTTAGAAAGAGGGAAAGTGAGGGAGAAAGAGAGGGCGACATTAATGTGTGAGAGAGATTCATTAATGGGTTGCCTCTCACAGCACCCCACCCCCTCCTGGTTGTGGACCAGCCCCACAACCCTGGAAAATGCTCTGACTTGAAATTGAACTGGTGATCTCTCAGTTTGCAGGCTGGCACTCACACCAGTCAGGACCTTAGTTCATTTTACAAAATCAGCATAAACTCCCATATAAGACATAACAATGTGCACAGGCACACACATGCGCACACAAATTCGTTATGAAAAGAAATGTAAAATCCTAATTAAAATAAGTACTGGCAAGTTAAATTTTACAATTGGTTAAACAATATAGTAGAGTTTATTCCCAAATACCTCATCTATTACATCACATCAATAGTTCAAAGGGAGTAAGCTATACAGTGTATATTCACTTATATAGATTCTAAAAAGGCATCTTGATAAAAATAAAATTTACTTTTGAGTTTTAATAATAGTAAGAAAGTGAGTAATACTTTCTTACAATAATAAAGAATGGTTTTATAAAATCTGGGCAGTATCACACTGACCACTTAAACACTAGTACTTCCATTAAAATAAGTAGAGCAAAAGGGAACTTGCCCTCATAATTATTATTTAACAAGTAAGTTCTAGCAATTAAAATAAGCTTTGAAACAAATAAGAAGCATAACTGTGGAAAAGAGAAGATAAATATATCATTATTTACTGATGATAAGATAATGGACATGTACAACTAATAAAAAAGGTCAATAAAGTAACTAGATAAGAAAGCAATCAACAATGTCACTAGAGTTCCTATATACCAGCAATACATAGTAGTAAAATATAGTGGAAAAGACTTCTAATTTACAATAGTGATGATTTTGTATGTGCATGTGTGTGCGTGTGTGCATGTGTATTCATACACATATACATTCACAAGCACATATAAAACACTTAGTTGTCTATAAAAGTGATATAAAAATCATATATCAAAAAGTCATAAAACATATTAAATAATATAAAAGTAAGACTACATATATAGAGAACTATAGCAGAGCCCTGGATGAGGTTGACTGAATATTGTAAAAATTGTCTATAGTTCCTAAATAGATCTATGACAATAAACATCTGAAAATTAAGTTAGAAATATATATAAAGCCCTGGCTGGTGTCACAGTGGATAAGGCACTGGCCTGTGAACCCAAAGGTCACTGGTTCAACTCCCAGTCAGGGCACATAACCAGGTTGCAAGCCAGGTCTCCAGCCAGCTCTGGAGCTGGAAGCAGGTGAAAGGCAACCATACATTTGATGTCTCTCTCTCTCCCTCTCTGTTTCCCTCCCTTCCCTTCTCTCTAAAAATAATAAATAAAATATTAAAAAAGGAAATATATATGAAGAACTTTAAACATTTTCAAAAAACTTTTCTTTAACCTCACTCAAGGATATGTTTGAGAGAGAGAGAGAGAGAGAGAGAGAGAGAGAGAGAGAAACACTGATGTGAGAAAGAAACATCTATTGGCTGACTTCAATATATACTCTGTCCTGGGATCTAACCAGCAACATTTTTGGTGCATGGGACCATGCTCTAACCAACTGAGTCATTTGGCCAGGGCATAGCTGTGCTTTTTTTAGTGGCAAAGCCATAGACACTGCCAATCATTCCGTGGTATATTGCCTACATTTATTATTGAAATAAACGCTAAATTCCAATTAGTGCTTAATGAAAATACAGATTTTTCCTTATTGAAGTTCATAGACCCCTTGAATTCTATTCAGGGATCCTTGGAAGCCATGGATTCCAGATAAGAATGCTGGGTGTGGAGTAAGAAAGTGGAAAAGTCAAAGAACTGAGAAGCCAGATGGTTTGAACACTGACATGGAGATAGATGATATAGAGTAGGGCAAAAATCATGGCCCCAAACTCTTCAAAATCAATAAGGGCAAGTAAATGGTAAGTTGGAAAATAATAACCTTAAAGCAGGACAAAGAAAGGGTGGCAAGCCAGGTGGGATAAGCATAAAAAAACAGGGGGTTGTACATAAAGATGGAGGAATAATCATTAAGAAGTAACAGTAGAGAGGCAAGGAAGATGATGACTCTAACCTCACCTCTGAGGGAGATAGTTTAAAAAGGCTGTGAAGGGAAGCAGTGCCATCAGGAGTGGACCAGATTTTAATTAGGGCAATGTGGTGGAAGTAATGCACAAAAATATGGTTAAGGATGTATGGTTGTTTCTTACCTTTGTAGACTGGGCAGTAGAAAAATTTGAGAGAGAGCACACCTGCTGGGGCATCATGTACTAGAATGGCTTCAAACAGATGTGAGAAAATAGCTTACCATTTAACTCTTAGTTGATAATATTAACCTGCTATTCAGAAATAACCAGTGTAGCACTACCATTTGGAATATGTATTGCTATAAAATTTGTCATTGTAGTAAAGTTCAAATCAATCAAAATTTCTATTCTTAGGGAATTGGTTAATTATTGACTATCCATAAAAATAAAATGTTCTCAATGTTGCCAATAAGAACAATGAGTAGAAAAAAATTTTAATGGCACTGAAAAATGTCTTTATAGAATATTAAATTAAAAACCAGGATGTTCTGGTCAGTGTGGCACAGTTGGTTGGAGTGTCCTCCAGTAACTTGCAGGTTCTATTCCTGGTGAGGACATATACCTAGGTTGTGGGTTCAATCCGGTGCAGGTGGGAAGGATCCCCAGTCCAGGTGTGTCTGGTAAGCAACCAATTGATGCTTATATCATGCATGGATGTTTCTCTCTCTTCCTTCTTCTCTCTCTAAAAAATGATGAAAAAAAACCAAGTATCCTCGGGTGAGTATTAAAAAAGTTTCTCTCTTCTGCTCTCTCTAAAAGCAATGAAAAAAAAAAAAAGTCCATGAGTGAGGATTAAAAAAATAAACAGGATAAAAAACCATATATGGCCTTGGCTGGTGGCTCAGTGGATAGGTGCCGACCTGCGGGCCCGGGGGTTGCTGGTTTGATTCCCAACCAGGGCAACCAGGTTGCAGGCCAGGTCTCCAGGCAGGTTTGTAACTGGAGGAAGGTGAAAGGCAACCATGCAGTGAAGTTTCTCTCCCTCTCTGCCTCTCTCCCTTCCCCTCTCTCTAAAAAATAAATATAATCTTTAAAAAAAAAAAAAAAACCATATATGGTATAACTCAAATTTGATGACAATTTATATCTGCATAGAAAAATAAAAATTCTAACAATGGTTATCTCTGAATGATGCCATTATGAGTTATTTTAATTTTATTTCTAATATCTTCCTTATTTTTATAAAATTTTTAAAATAATTTTTTAGGTAAGAATATAACTATTTTTATACATTTTTAATAGGTGAAAAAGAAAAACAAAAATATAGCCTTTAGGAAATTAGACATTTAAACTGCCCAGAACCCCATGCCTAAAATTAAAAATGTATATTTTATTTACTCTGAAAGTTTGTGTCCTACAAATTTTTCTTCATTCAAGTTAAAAAGTAATAATTAATTTAAGTACCAATTAAATGGCAAACAGAAAATTACATGGGAGACAGTTTCAAATATTTGGATTTCACTGGATATAAGTTTAATAGGTTATATTTTTATTTTGTATTAAGAAGAATGTTCAAAGATATTTGAAGTTTTATTATATGAATTTTCTATTAACCAAAAATCTTCAATAAACATTAACATGGTATTGACCTTATTGTACTTCCGAGACATTACTCTAGCAAGATAAACAATAATACTATGGGCGGGATTGATATCACTAATTGATAGAACCATTTGAAGTGTATGCAACAAACTCACTTTTCCAAGATGCCCCTGAAGCTGAAGTAATAAATATAATAAATACCATGTGATTTTATTCATGTCAATAATTAGCTTTTCTAGAGTTTTGTTTGTTAGACTCACCTGAGGAATTCTTTTTGGGAAGATTAATCAGACATCTTTGCAGACTTGTGACATTTTTTAAAAGAATGGGGAATGCTACTATATTAAGATAAATACATTATCTTTATTGGGAAAAAAAATATTTTGTGTGTGGAAAGTGTATCTAAAAGTAGTACTATGTTGTTGACATAACCTCAAAGTATCCAATTAGCTACTTATACTCAGATTGCCTCTTTTCTGACTTTAGCAACCATTGATTATCATTGCTTAGATACAGTAATTCATTATATATCACAAAATTATATTCTAATTATGTCAATCTTTTTCAATTAGTAACTGGGATGCATCAATAAAGACAGACTTTTTCATCTTCTATTTGATTTTCTGTTACTACAGTTAGCATTGGAAAGTCCCTTTATTTCTCAGTTCTGAAATTGATCAGTAGGTTTCCTAGCATCCTCCCTCTAACAGCATCAAAATCAGTTTTGTTTTTAGTATCATTATGAATCTATAGACTTGTACATAGTTTATGTATTTCAATCTATTGTAACTATTATCCTTAGTAATAATCAAAATTTTCATCTTTGGAAAGTAGGAGATTTTGCAAGTTGGCTCCTGAGTTGCTTTTTTTTTTTTTTTTTTAAAGATTTTATTTATTATTTCCAGAGAGAAGGGAAGGGAGAGAGGCAGAGAGGGAGAGAAACATCAGTCTATGGTTGCTTTTCACCTGTCTCCAGCTACCAAACTGGCTGGAGGCCTGGCTTGCAACCTGGTTACGTGCCCTGGCTGGGAATCGAACCAACGACCTTTGGGTTTGCAGGCTGGTGCCTATCCACTGAACCACCAGCCAGGGCTCTGAGTTCTTTTAAGATCACCCTAGCAGTCTTTGATAGCTTTCTTGCCCTCAATTATAAAACCAGATTCACCAGGCTCATCTTATACATTTATTGCCTAAGATCTTTGATTAGTTATTTCTTCAATGAATCCAGTTTCCTTCTAATGGTAAATGGTAAAAACCACAATCTGGAGGCTAGGGATAGGTAAACCCCTAGCTCAAAGGTTTAATGTAAAAATAATTCTTCAAGCTTCTGTGCTTTCTTTTTACAGTGGTTCCCATTTTATTCAGAGCAAAAATCCTTTCTATGGCAAATAAGGTCCTATATGATCTGCATGCACTGTTTCTTCTCTTTCCTTACCACATATGCTTCTGTCTTTGGGACACTGTGGTGGGAATGCCCTTTTCCTAGATAGTTGCGTAGCTCAATCCCTCACCTCCTCACCTCCTCACCTTTTGGAAGCCTCTGACTATTTCACCTTCTCAGAAAAATTTATCTTGTAAACTCCAATTACTCCCCCAAACCCACACCCAATGTCCTGTGTTCTATTTTTATTAATCCTCACCTAAGGACATGTTTTTATTGATTTTAGAGAGAGAAAGAGAGAGGGATTGATGTGAGAGAGAAACATTGATCTGTTGCCTCCACTACATGCGCCAACCAGGGATAGAACCCATAACCCAGGTATGTGTCCTGATAGGGAACAAAGCTCACAATGTTTTTTTTTTTTTTTTGCATAGGTCGATGCTCCAACCAACTGAGCCAGCCACCTGACCAGGGCTTCCATTAATTTTCATATCGCATCTCATTTTTCTATACTTTATAATTTATCTATTTATTATGTAGCATATTTCTTCAAAAATGTAAGCTCCACAGGGACAGGGATTTTGGTTATTTGATTCACTGCTATATCTTTAGTGCTTAGGACAGTATCTGCACATGATAGCTATTCAGCATCTATTTGTCCAATGAACAAATAAGTGAAAGCTTAGGATATTTCTGAATTATCATACACCTAATCTATCAGTGTGACTCAATCTCCAAAGGAAAAGATTGAATATGAGGCAAACATCCATCAAAAAACAGCTATATCCAGATATGTGGAGACAAACTCATGAATTTCAAAACTGTTCTGACATCCCTGGGCATATAGTCAGACTCAGAGCAAAATCTGTGTGTTCATTTTTGAAAAAGAAATGTAATATAAACTGAGAATTTCCCTCAGTGGATAAAAATAAAAAATGAGAGTTCTGGTCAATACAGAGGCATAGGGAGATACTCTGTGTCTCCCTCCACAACTAAGAAGGAATACATGAACCTCAAAACTAGAGACAACCAGAAGTTCCAGAAAATTGAACTGCATGGAAGTCCAACAAAGACATAAAGAAAAAATACTCATCCAGATAGATAGGAGGGGCAGAGCTCAGAGAGAGGATGTGGTTTGGTGGCATGGTAGCAGTGGCAGGACAGCAGCTGTGGCCTGCTGGAGGAAAGCACAGTCCCACATTTAAAAAAGTAGAGTGGGACACCTGGGAAGTTCTAGCACCAGACCAGACCCTGGTGCCGACACCAGCAGAGGTGGGTGGTGGTGGGGAAATAAAACCACATTGCTTCTGACTGTGAAAACCAGTGGGGGTTGCAGTGGAGGAAGAAATTGCCAGTCTCTCAACAGAGTCTGTTTAGAGGCTCCCACGGTCCTAGAACATTCACAGACCCACCCTCCCTGGGAACCACAGTGAAGGTAACAGCTAAATAGGTGCCGCCAGCCCCATAAGGAAGTGCCTGGAAAAGGGGCAGGTCCTGAGCAAGCAGCATTGTTCCTTATCAGATGCCTCTCCCAAATACAGAGCCACAACGTGGTGAAACAGGTCATCTTAAACTGACAAATACCAAATACCTAAGGCTCCACTGCCTCACAACATAACAGGTACAACAGTTCTACCTAAGACACAGAGGCAAACACATGAGCTTGTCAAGTTGAGGAGACAGAGAAGTGTGGCCCAAAAGGGGAAACAGATGAAGGCTACCATGGGAGAACTAAGTGATAAGGAGATAGCCAACATAATAGATGCAGAGTTCAGAACACTGGTGATAAAGATGCTCACAGACTTGACAGATATGTTTGAGTATGGTAAACACAGAAGGGGAGATGGAAAGGCTATGCTTAAGTGAAATGAAGGAAAATATACACAAAACCAAAAGTGAAGGGAAGGAAAACAGGGTTCAAATCAATGATTTGGAACATAAGGAAGAAATAAACAGTTAACCAGTAAAGAATGAGAAAACAGGAATTTTAAAAAATGAGAAGAGGCTTAGGAACCTCTGGGACTTTAAACATGCCAAAATCTGAGTCATAGGGGTACCAGAAGGAGAAAAGGAATAGCAAGAAATTAAAAACTTATGTGAAAAAATAATGAAGGAAAACTTCCCAAATTTGGTGAAAGAAATAGACATACAAGTCCAGGAAGCAAAGAGTGCCAAACAAGCTAGACTCAAAGAGGAACACACCAAGACACATAATAATTAAAGTGCCAAAGGTTAAAGGTAAAGAGAGAATCTTAAAAGCAGCAAGAGAAAAGAACAGGGTTATCTACAAAGGGGTTCCTATAAGACTATCAGCTGATTTTTCAAAAGAAACTTTGCAGGCAAGAACAGATTGCCAAGAAGTATTCAAAATCATGAAAAGCAAGGACCTACAATCTAGATTACTCTATCTAGCAAAGCTATCATTCAGAATGGAAGGGCAGATAAGGTGCTTCTCAGACAAAGTATAGCTAAAGGAGTTCACCACCACCAAGCCATTACTATGTGAAATGTTAAAGGGACTTACTTAAGAAAAAGAAGATCAAAGCTATGAACATTAAAATGACAACAAACTAACAACAATCAACAACAGGACCTAAAAAAATAAAAACAAACTAAGCAAACAACCAGAAACAGAGGTATGGGGATCATTTGGAAGGTTATCAGCTGGGAGGAGGAAAGGGGAGAATAGGGAAATAGTGCAGGGATTAGGAAGCATAGTTGGTGTATATAAGACAGACAGTGGGAAGTTAAGAATAGTATAGGAGAGGGTGAAGCCAGAGAACTTACAGGCAGGGCCCATGGGCACAAACTAAGGGGGTGGGATTACTGGAGGGAAGTGGAGATGCTGTGTGGAGGGGAGCAAAGGGAAAATAATTGGGACAAGTAATTGGGACAAAAAAAGCAACATAATTAATAAAACATACTTTAAAAATAAAAAGGAAAATAACAGTGAGAATGGATGTGTACCCCAAATACACCTTACAATTGACCCAGAGAGTTTAGTGTGCTCAGTGCCCATGTTCTCACAGATGTAATTTATCAACCATTAGCAAAAGCTCCAAACTGTATTTAAAAAAAAAAAAAAAAAGATTTTATTTATTATTTTTAGCGAGAGGGGAAGAGAGGGAGGCAAAGAGGGAGAGAAACATCAATGTATGGTTGTCTTTCACCTGCCTCCCGCTACAGACCTGGCTGGAGATCTGGCTTGCAACCTGGTTATGTGCCCTGGCTGGGAATTGAACCAACGACCTTTGGGTTCTCAGGCCGGCACCTTATCCACTGTGCCACCAGCCAGGGCTCAAACTGTATTTTTGTATAAAAATAGTTAATTAAAAGCTTTTGGCTTATTTTTATTACTGCTAAAACCCATATTTTAGATAACTGGAGGCCATATCATCAATAAAAAATTGGTGCAGTAAATATGGATTCTGGGCTACTGTTGAATAGCAGGGTTACTTAGGCCTAATCTGAGATTCAGATTTGTCTGAGCTCATGAAGCTGAGCCTTCCAGGTTTTTAGGATGAACCACAGAATGAGAGCCTGCTAGGATGAGACCAGAGACAGGGCAGATGAGAATAATAGGAAAGGACTAAACAGAAGCTTGACCCCAGAGACCAGGTCTCAGTGCCGTGAAAAAAATGTCTATGAAAAAAAGCCAAAGGGCCTGTTTTCTGAAGGGCTAGTGAAACAGCTGGTACAAACAGTGCTCCACAGACTTCTGTTTTATGAGGCATAACACCAGGAGGAGAAGACTTTGATGTTCTGTGAGAAGCACTGTATATGTGGAGGTACCCAAAGGAAGGGGCCACAGTAACAGACAAGTGTATCAGGTAGGACTTCATAGAAGGCCTATTTGTGAGTACATGTGAGATACTCTAATGGAGACCCCAGAACCTCTGCAAAGGAACTGTTAGGGGCTAGAGGCCTTATGTCAACAGATAGGCAACAAGCCAGTATAATTTAGTGTTGTTTTACCCATTCTGACAGATTAATGAATTCTGATAAATTTAAAATTTCACTGGAAAAAATTGGGCATCACACCATCAGTGAATTGAGCACTGGTTTGAGAGAAGGGTAGAAGATATTGGTTGTCATTTTAGTCATTAATTGGCGGGATTATTTTGGGCAAGTCAATAATCTGAATTTAGACTTGGAAGGGTCTTTGAAGTTGATTGGGACCATCTTCCTTCCTCCAGCTAATATTGACAAGAGACCATGATATGGAGGTGGTATATTCTTAATGGGATATTTTTATTTTATTTTATTTTTTTAGGTTGAGTTGCAGTTTGCTTTTTTTTGTTTATTTCATTAATCCCCTTTGTGCCTTCTAGATAAACACTAAATTACTCCTGGGGAAGGTATTTAGTGGGATAAGGACACTATTTCTTTTTTTCTTTTTTTCTTTTTTAATTTTATTGTTGTTGTAGTACATCCATCCCCTTTTTGCTCCCCTCTGTCCCCCTCCCCACCCACCCATCCCCCCCAAAGTCAATCCCACCTGTTGTAGGACACTATTTCTTGACTTAAGACTGCCAGATTAAAAATTCCAATTCCCCTACTTTCCTATGTGACCTCATTAGGTTACTTTTCTAAGTTAAAGTTTCCTCATCTATAAAATGGGCATAACAGCCCTCCTGGATGGTGGCACAGTGGATAAGGAACCAGCCTGGGAACCCAAAGGTCATTGGTTCGATTCACCAGTCAGGGTACATAACCAGGTTGCAAGCCAGGTCTCCAGCCAGGTCTGTGGCTGGAGGCAGGTGAAAGGCAACCATAGATTGATGTCTGTCTCCCTCTCTGCGTCTCTCACTACCCTTCTCTCTAAAAAATAGTAAAAAATAAAACATTAAAAAAATAAATAAAATGGGCATAACAATAATACCTATCACAAGATATACTTTAGAAAAAGATTTTATCTGTTTACTTCTATAAAGAGGGGAAGGGAGGGAGAAAAAGAGGAGAAAAATATCAATGTGTGGTTCCTCTTGTGTGCACCCAACTGGGGATCTGGCCCACAATGCAGGCATTTGCCCTGACTGGGAATTGAACTGGTGACCCTTTGGTTCACAGGCCAGAACCCATCCACTGAGCCACACCAGCCAGGGGCATGATATACTTTTAAATACCTAAAAAGTCATTATGCCCTCTTTTGATTTTTATTTCTTCACGTCAAATATTTCTAAGTCCTTAAAATATTGTTCAGAATGACTTAGTTTCCAGAGCCCTTGTCCTCCTTCCTTAATTTGTCACTGTTCTTCTTAAATGCCCAAACTAAAATATATATAATTTTATATTTTAAAAACATTTTTTAATGTGAAAAGTGCAGAGGATGATAAAATGATGCTTTCTAGTGATATTAATCTTCAGCAGCCTGTATTTCATTTTAATTATTTTTAAAAAATTTCACACGAAAACATGCTTATTGATTTTAGAAGGATTTATCATGCTCTAATTGGGACCAAACCTGCAACTTAGGTATGTGCCCTGACCAGGAATCGAACCCACAACATTTCATTTATGGGACACTGCTCCAACCAACTGAGCCACACCAACCAGGATAAATTGGTAGCTTTTAGTCTCAGCAGGTTAGCACTGCAAGGCAAACCTGAAACTTGTCTGTAGTTTACTCCACTTCTCTAAGTCTGCAGTGTCTGATAACTCTTATGACACTTCCAAAATTCCCCATCTCATTCTGTCCTGAAGACCACTTTGCAAAGTTGTCCTCAATTATGAACAATTCTGTATTAAATCCAAGGCAATCTCCAGCCCCATCACCCAAGCAATTTTCTTAAGTTCTCACCCTTGCTTTTCATTTCAGAACTCCTTGATTTGCTGAGTAGTTTGTTATAGATATGCCAGTTGGACTTGACAATAGATTTCTGCTTCCCAATTTTTGTCCCTTGGCACAAAACTATCTCCAGGATTTGAACTAAACCTGGCATGTCCTACTCTTGGAATGTTCCAGGACTCAACTCTTGGACCACTTTTCCTTTCTATTTATATTCACTCCCTTGGTGATCTCATCTAATATTATGGCTTTAAATATACCATTCACATGCTGATGACTCCCAATTTTATTTTGCTAGTTTACACCGCTCCCCTGAAACTCCAGACTTGTGTATTTAATGCAGTCTCATTTGGGATTTTGCCATTTAAAACTTAACATGTTCAGTCCTGGCCATGTTGGCTGGAGAGTCATCCTGTGCACCAATATCTGGTCTGGGCACATAACTAGGTTGTGGGTTCAATCCCTGGTTGAGACTGGTGTGGGAAGCAACCATTTGATATTCCTCTCTCCCTCTTTCTCGAAAATCAGTAACCATATCCTCAAATGAAAATTAAAACTTTTTTTTTTACCATGTTCAAAATCAGTCCTCTACAAGAGGACACTTTTGGTCAAGATGGACAATTATCTTGATTGTGGTAATACATTAATGGGTATGTCTATGAAGAACTCACCAAAGTGTTCACTTAAAAATATGTACAATTTATACCCTGGTTGGCATGGTTCAGTAGATTGGGCACTGGCCTGTGAACCAAAAGGCTTTCAGTCAGGGCACACGACTGGGTTTCAGGCCAGGTCCCCAGTGAGGCGTGGGGTGTGGAGGGGAGGTTGGTCAGGCAAGAGTCAACTGGTTAACATGTCTCTTGCACAGTGATGTTTCTCTCTCTCCCTTTCTCCCTCCATCCCATCTAAAAATAAAATCTTCAAAAAAAATTTAAATGTATAATAAATTATATTGTCAATTATGTTTAATAGTTAGGAGGGGGCAGGAGTGCACCATTTCTTAACCATAGTAAAGTGATGTCTGCATTTGCCAATGTTATTTTCTTCAAATTTCTGGAATGCTTTTTCCATTAATACCCTAGAAGAGAACTAGAATCAAATGAGTAAGAAATAAGTAAGTTTCCAAATAGGTTGAATTATACTGTCGTCTACTTGGGAGTCTGTGACATGAGATCCTTATTTCCTGTTCTAACTCAGCCACATGGCAATGCCCGGACCTCAATAGTGGACAAATGGTAAGGGGCGAAGGAAAGCCAGGACTTGGTAATGGACCAAGGAGCACATAAAATTTCATAAACTTCATGGTACACTTGTGTTTTGATTTTATCTCTTTGTAAATGACCAAATACAATCAGTGAGGTGGAGTAAGGCCAGAAATACTGGCAATACTCAGTGAGGCAACTCCAAGTATTGGGTTGGCCAAAAAATTAACATTTTTTTTTGTCAAGTAAAAGACACATTTTTCACTTTCACCAATAACTTGATTTGGACATTATGAGGATATCATCTAAATCCTACATTGTGTAACGTTGATTGTTCTCAATGTCTGGATTTGATTGCTATCAACTTCAACTTGTATACCCAACTGTGGGGCATTATCCAGCAAGAAATCTCCAGCATGAAACTTAAACCATTTTTTTGACATGATCAGTCACCCCACCTTCTCCATACATTACACAAAGTTTTCGCATTTTAGTTGCATTTTTACCTACCTTGAAATAACAAAACATAATATGCCAAGATAGTATTTTTTCCATCTTCAAAATTCGTATTAAAATGGCTACACAAAAATTCGCCAATGTTGAGAATTAAAAAAAAAAAAAGTACACTGGTATGAGCTGTCATCATACAATCTAACAAAATTGTTTCAAATAAAGTTAAAGACAACTAAGTGCTACTAGAGTCATCTTATGGAGAAAAACCAAACTAATTTTTTGGCCAACCCAATACTATGCTTTAAGTACTACTGTATTTTGACCTGAAAACAAATCTGCAGGAGGAAAAGATAGAATGAAGGATTGACAAAGGATAAGCAGACTATCCTTTGTCTGCTTAGATTCAGAAAGGATCTAACTGGGGAAACTGCTGTAAAAGCCATGAAAACAGCTAAAAACTTTCATATAGGCTGAGCAAACAGCAAGGGTTAAGAAACACCTATTAGTTCAGAGGGCACTTGATTGGAAAGCCAAGGGCAGTAGGATATTGGGTTTCTGGCAACAGAACTAATTTTAGAAAGTACCAAATGGTACCTCTGAGCCAACTGAACTTTTAAGATAACCTGAAAGCATGGTGTAAGGCAAAGAGAAAATAATTCCTATTGGCTAGTCACTAAAGCCAGACATGTATAATCCGTTTTCCCCTTCTGAAACCAGTTCTAACCAAGCCTACCTATCTATCCTACTTCGATTCTTTGAGGTCTCTAGGGCTTTTGATCTCCACTGATTTCTCTATTAAGATGCAAATATGTTGTGGAGGGTTAAATCCCCAGCCCAGCTAATTTTCTTGTTTTAGTTAGTTGTCTATTACCCAGTATTCATATACTAGAATGCAGCAAGAACTGCTGTGTGAAATAAAAAATCCCAACCACGTCTACTAAAAGGTTTAAATCAACTAGTTAACTTTTAAAAATTATTTTTAAAAGTTTATTCATCATTTTTTAGAGGGGGAGAGGTAGAGAGGGAGAGGAGCATCAAAGTACTGGTTGCCTTTCACCTACCTCCAGGTAAGAACCTGGCTTGCAAGCTGATTATGTGCCTTGGCTGGGAATTGAACCAGCAACCTTTGGATTCACAGGCCAGCACTTACCCACTGAGCCACCAGCCAAGGCTCAACTACTAATTTTAAAGTTGGCATTTGTTGAACCTTCAAGTTTAATTCCACTAAAATTGTATCTTTTTGCTCCCAACTCATTTCTTGTTCAGTGGACATAACTGCATCTTCCACTGGAGACATGTTTTAGGAAACTCAAATGACAATAGCTTTTCACAGATCTCTTTGCCCCAAAACAGTAAGGTACTTTTCTAACATTTCAACCTTACTCTTCCCACTTGTCTCTCAGGTTCTAGAGTTTATCATCTTCACTGTTTCTTATAATGAATTTGGTTGAGTTACAAATTCACTTTTTCAATATTCAGCAATTATTCCTCTCCCTGGCAATACTTTGAATCTCTATAGCCTGCTTTTGACTCTCCTTGGCATTTTATGCTACTGATGTAAGAGACCTAGTATTTTACATCTGATCTCCTTGGGAGAATCTACTACAGTGCAATAAAGTAAACGCACATTACCCATTTGATTTGGAAGTTATCAACTTAAGAAATTCAACATTAAAAGACTGATGGGGTCTTTTGTTCCTTGGAGATTGGCTTGGATTCTGCAGCAGTTGCTTGAGGTTTCTGAGGATGGCATTTTTAAATGGGAGAAGGAACTCCTGGCCCAGCCTTGAACTGGTATGGCGAGGGTGTTTTTTCTCCGGGTGTTCCAGAGGACAGGCTCTGAGGCAGAAGCCTGCCATTCTTCCAAAATTATGTAGCTTTTAAAGTAAGACTTTTTCTTAAAAAAAAAAAAAGGGAGTAAAGGGGTAAAACTAGAACTGCAGGAAAAGGTCAGAGGGATCATTTTGTCTCATTTCACAACTTTGTCTTGTTTGGAAGTTCTGTTTGCCAGCTCTGACAAAGGTTACCTTTGCCTGAGTTTTTTTTTAAAGATCCCAGTCGGTCTTTTATTACTTGTTCATTTAAAACTTACTATACAACCAAGTACCAGGTAGTTAAGGTGCCTAAGCATTTAAGTCAGTGAACAACACAAATCTTAGAAAGCATGTTAAAAAATTCCAAACAGCAGGACAAGGTTGCATGTTCAACCCCCAGTTAGGTAATATACAAGAAAACCACCACTGAATGTGTAAGTGGAACTGGTGTGTCTGTCTCTGAATCAATTAAACTAAAAGATCCATTTTACATATTGCCTTACTACTTGGGGCAAATTTACTGTGTCTGGCCACTCAGTTACAGGCTTGTCAAGTCTCATGAACCTCTCCTGAGCTACATGGGTCAAAAGTCAAATTCTTTTCACTAAGCCAAGAAAACAAAGCTTTTAGGAAAAAAGATGATAGCTCATTGAGAAAAAAAATTGGTTTTGACTATGACACTAGATAAGGGCTTGCGAAGAACTTATCCATGCAGTCATTTAAAGAAAATGATCATGAATAGGGCCCTAATACCTTAGTTACATCAGATGCTACTATTGTTTACAAAAATTCATTACATTCAATGTTCTAACCCAGATTTTTTTTGTGACCTCCTATGTGACTCTGAACTTCTATGCCATGATCTCTTCATTTTCATCATCACTTTTTTTTTTATCTTAAACATCCTTTCAAATTGCAAAGAAGTAATTCTGAATAGTCTGTTTCAGTTAATCAGAGCTATCACTTTGGTGCCTGGTAATAGGTCCTGTCTTTTCTCATTTCTTTTATCTCCATTAAAAACTTTCACTCCATTTTAATTACGATCATGCATTTTAAATTTAAACAGGTGATCAAAGGTAAAATATTTATCCATAATTATTTTATTTGATTACAAGACTACTTACCCCCACCCCCCCCATCCACGACAAATACTTAAGTTTGGCATGCATTCCTAGAAACATATCTAGGATGTAATCTACTAGTTAACAGGTTACTCTCTAGAGCAGTGTGACATGACCAGAAATGGCTCGAATCTTGTGGATATATTAATCTAAATTTGATGTGTCTCAGAATCTATTTGTAAAATTAAAAATGAACACTCCATCTTGATCTGTATGTTTTCTTTCCATATCTGTAAAATGAAGAGCTTTTCCTGATCACCAGATTTTCGTACAACATGCAGGCAATCTTGTAACACTGGCCCTGGAAAAAGAAAACACTTCAGATTTACAAAACTGCCAACCATCAGAATTTATCTAAAACTTGTTTTCAAAAATGGTTTAGTCCTTATAATGGTCTATCTCAGAAGCCAGATCCGTATTAAGATTTTTCAACAGAAATTCAGGTTCGGGATAGGATCATCACAGATAAGACCAAGGACACAATGTTGATGGTTAAGCAAAATATCTCCAACTCACAGAAATGGTTACAGCTTAAAAACAGCAGAGCAAACTGGTCTTTTTCAACTGGCAGACAGCGACCCCTCACTGTTGGCAGAGAAAAAAGAACACACTACTGGTGAGACAGCAGTTTTCCCCTTGTAGGCAACAACAATTTATTTCATTTTTGCACAATGGTGTAATCTCAGAAGCCGAATCCGTATATGTTTTTCTTCAGGTAATCAGCTTCGGGATAAGCTTCATCATTGATTAGACCATAAGCTAAAGCATTAAAAGATTAGTACTATATTATAAAAACCTTAGCAGATTTTGTAAGCCACACAAACTTACTTCAATATGAAGCTGACACCAACAGCTTCATTAGTATTCATCAATCCTCAGGATGCTGTTAAAGAAAAAATAATTAACTTTTCCATTTAATCTACTTATGGACTAAACATATGCTGAATCAAAATACTAGCCTAACACGTACCAGGTAAGAATGTCATGTTTTAGCCAGGTAATTTTCCACCAAATATTTTCCCATGCTTGAAATTTTCTTTTTCATCTAACAAAAAGAAACAAATATCAAACTACCCACCATCTTTTATTCATATAAATCAACAGGTTTATTGAAACCTGAATGTTCAACTCTCAACAGCACTTACCTTTATATCTGCGGCTAACAGATCCCTTACACCAAGCGCCATTTTTCCTGTGGGGCAACAATACATTTAATACTGAGCATTCTGCTGTTAACAGAATAGAGTTCAAGGTTTTCAGTGCTAACAAAAACAAAAACAAAACCCTGCGCCTTCATTAAAGCGATTTGCACACAGCGCCACCTGGCCACAGGACAACCAACCGTCTCCCGCAAAATCACGGGGGTCCATTTTGAAATAAATGTTTCATAGGGAGACAGTTGCCTTAGCAATCAAGGCCTCTTTCTCTTAACGTAAAACTGACTCCTCACTCCAAATTCTGGAACGTGGTTTTCCTGCCACTGCTCAGGCTTAGCCAGCCGGCTGTCCAGGTTTATTAACCTGGCTGTGCGCAGCGAGGGGGGCCATCAGCGGCAGCCTCCAGCCTGAATTCTAAGTCTGCCACCAGCACACGACAGAGACACGTGGCAGCTCGGTTGCCTCTTCCCACCGTACGAGCGCTCAATCTACAACACTCTAACCCCACTCAAATCTGTAAACCCCTTCAGTACTGCCGCCTCCAAGTTAAGCCCGCGTTACCAGCGTTCCCTTGGATGTTCCAGAGACACCTACTCACCTACAGCAAGAGACCCACTCCACAATCCGGACGCAAAAGAGGGTGCTGCGAAGCCAGTAGTTCCCTATATAGCCTCTCTAGCGTCAGCCCCAGAGCGCCCCTCCCTCTCACATCTATTGGACGGGAGAGGGGATGAGGGCGTGGCTGTTCCCTGAGGGAGGAGAGCGAGAGCGCGCACACGCGCGGCTCTTTTTTGGGGGGGGCGCATTCTCGGGCGCTTGGTGCGCGCGCCTCGCCCCTCCACTCCCTAGCGCGCGCGTCCCCTGGCAGGATGCTTTTTGTCCCTTCCGAGTCTGGCTCTACGTGGCGCGGGAGTGGCGCCAGAATTCAAACCAACAGCCGCAGTTGGAAGCAAGGTTGCTGCTAGTGGCGAGCCAAGTTCACCCAGGACCGACGGGGTGGCTTGGGATCGGGGAGGACTTGAGTTTTGCAGCCCACTTTATGATCCCTCGGAGAAGTTGGGGTAGCTGGCGTTTGGAGTGACTTGACCCCCAACGGCCGCTGCATGCCTGGAAGAGAAATTGGTGGGTAGAAATGCTTGGGTGAAGAAAGTATGTGAAAGCACTGCGTTTCTTCTACCGATCACAAATGGCAGTACCGCTCCGCTGAACCGCCAGGCGCTGTTGGTACACTCTGCATTCAGCACATAGAAGTCCCCCTGACACAGCAAACCTGAGAAGTGAATATTCCATTGGGCCAAGGAGAACTGAGGCCTGAAGCAGCTAAGTAATTTCCCTAAATTCACATAAAACTGAAAAGCTTTGCTATTTTTAATTTCTTTGTATAAAGTTCGTCATAATGAATGCAGGGAAAAAATTGATTTGAAAACTATCACAGAATACTTTATGCAAACAACACTCAAATTGTGTAGCATACTGTTGGTTTCTCTTCAAAACGAATAAATCTTTCGCCTTTTACTAAAGATTTCCGTGGAGAAGAACAATTGAGAAATTTTAAGCAATTTTTGAGGGCCTTGTTTTCATGAGGCAGAAAAAAAATTCTGTAGCAACGGGTCTATTAATCAGTAAGTGCAAGTAACTATATGTACTGTATATGCATACACAAGCACACATGATATTTGAATATGTCAGCATTTGAAAATGCACATTTTCATAGTGCTTATGACGATTCTAGTTAAATGTTGATTTTGTGTAAGGGGCACATGGTTTTGTGCACTGTTCTTTATTTTTCTGCTTAAAACAGTATTTGGCAAAAAGGTTGAATGAATGAATGAATAAATGAAATGATGGCTTTTTTAGAAAACGAATTAAAGATGATAAGAAAAATAAATTTCTGTAACAGGAACCATAGTGATAAGGAATTTGCTTGGCATTAGGTAGAGTTTTAGATGTTTTGTAATGAACAATGTAAATATGTATATTGTTCAAAATAACTAAATGCAGATGGATATAAAAAGCAAAGTAGAGGGTTTTTTCCCCATATTACTAGGAAACTTCTCTCCACATTAACAGTAACCACTATTAACAGTTTTTGAAACTTTCTGTGCATATACAGATGCTCCTTGGCTTGTGATGGGATTACATCCCAATAAACCCATCAGTAAATTAAAAATATCTTAAATAGAAAATACATTTAATATACCTAACATCATAGCTTAGTCTTGCCTATCTTAAATGTGCTCAGAACACTTACATTAGCCTACAGTTGGGTACAATTATAATGCAATGAATACAATGTGGAGTATTGATTGTTTATCCTTATGACAGTGTGCCTGACTGGGAGCTGTAGCTTTCTGCCTCTGGCCAGCATCGGGAGAGAGTAACCTACTACATACCGCTAGCCAGGGAAAAGATCAAAATTCAAAATTTAAAGTACAGGTTTTATTTATCACATTTGCACCATTGTGAAGTAAAAACAAATTACAAATATAATTTGTAATCTATACAAATATACGTTCACATATTTCACATGTAAATAGGATCTATATACATTTCTGCAACTTGCTTTGTCCCTTCATAAATGTCATAGACATCTTTCTATATCAGTGCATATCGATGATTATTCTTGCTTATAACCTGCACAGCATTCAAGGGGATATATCATAATTTGTTTCATCATTTTCCAATTTTATAATATAACAGTGCCGAAGTGAATTATAGATACAACGTTGTAGTGAACTTGTAAGAAGATCTGCGATATCAATTTCTAGAAGTGAGTCAAAGGTTAGGTAAGCTTAAATTTGTGATATATTTTGCTTAATTGCTGCCACCTTCTACCACCATTGATTATGTTTGGCAGTGTGTTTTGCTCAATGAAAAACATCTATGACTATTATGGTGTGGCAATTATTGCACAATTGAAGTGAAGAACAATTGCTCTCTTTGTTATCTTTGAATCACTGTTTTCTGTGCTGAACACCATCAAAATAATTGTCACAGTAACATGAAACAATGCACTGTTACGGTGATTTAGCAATTGAATACTGGAGGGCTAACCTGAAACTACTAAAGTAGTATCTCCGAAATTGGAACTCATTTTAAACAAATGCCTAGGCAATGCTCTTCAACAGGAACATAAGATGAATCATAAATGTGAGTTGCTTATATATTTTTAAGTATGCCAGTAAACACATTTTTTAAAAAGTTAAAACATCAAGTTAAGAATAATGTATTTTATTTAACTCACTATAATCAAATTATTTTCATTTCACCATGATCAGTTATGTTATTGAGATATTTTACATTCCTTTTTGTACTCAATCCTTAAAACCTGGTATGTATTTTGCACTCATAGCACATCTCACTTTAACTTTCAAGTGATCCATTGCTACAGGGACAGTGGCCACTGTATTGGACAGTACGGGGCTAGGGTGATTGAATACATGTAGAAATTTGAGAACCACTGTGTTAAGGTAAGTGCAATAGTGCACACCTGACGCATGTTTGAGTCTTTCAAACAAACACTCCACATTACTTTTAACTGATAAACTAATAACTGGCAAATGCAATGCAGAATGAAATGGATCTGGATCCTGCTTATTAACAATATGCCCTCCAGGGAACATGGGTTGTAGGTGTAATGCCAGTACACAATTCAATCAAAATGTTTACCTCTTCAAGGAATAGAAAAGCATACAGGGGGATGAGCCATCAGTCATTGCTTCCACACCTAAAACAGTCAAGCAAATTGCTACCACATGTTTGAAGTGATTTAAGAAAGACCTTGTACAAGTCAGAAGTGTCCTTGAGGAATTTAACATACTGAAACTAAATTCACATATTCTGTAAGACACTTTCAGGTAGGAGCATCATTTTAGTCATTTTTTTGGAAGAAATGTTCACTGTGCCTGTGGTGCATGCAATGTGCTTCAGTCAAAGTATGAACACACAAAGTCCTTGACCTTCTGAAAGAATTTATAGTTTAGTAAGAAATATACACCAAACTTTATACACTTTGCTTTAAAATTGGAAAGCCATTAAAGACTTTTTGGTAAGATCATACTAGGAACCAAATAATGTTTTAGGAAGTGTTTGGGGGAGAAAGATCAAAAACAGAGTTTAGGAATGAGTACAGTCATTTAGATGAGATACAATGAGGGGTACCACAGTGTGTGCAGATATCCTGTAGTAGACAACCTTTGAAAACATAGTCTCTATGTGTAAAAATTTCCTTAGATAATGAAAGCATGAGGAAAAACTTCACTATTACAGCTTTTGATTAAATCATGGGAGAAATATATATGCCACATTAAGTATTGCAAGCATAATTAACTTATTCAAAATCAGGAAAAAATATCAGCTTTCAATAATTAGGATTATCTGGTAAGGGATTAATATCCAAAATGTGTAAAAAACTCATACAATTCAATAGCAAAAAAAAAAAAAAAAAAAAAAAATTCAATTAAAAAGTGGGTAGAGTATCTGAATAGCTGTTTTTGCAAAGACATACTGATGGCTAACAAGTACATGAAAAAGAGTTCCACATCACTAATAATCAGGGAAATGCAAATCAAAACCAGGTATCACCTCACACCTATTAGGATGGTTGTTAATAAAAAGACAAGAGATAAACAAATGCTGGTGAGTATGTGGAAAAAAGGAAACCCTTGTGTATTGTTAGTGGAATATAAATTGGTGCAGCTATTATGGAAAATAGTATGGAGGTTCATCAAAAAATTAAAAATAGAACTACCATATGATTCAGAAATTCTACTTCTGGGTATTTATCTGAAAATAAAAACATTAACTTGAAATGATGTACTCACCATATGTTCATTGCAGCATTATTTACAATAGCTAAGATATGGAAACAACAACCTAAGAGTCCTTCTGTGGCTGAATAGGTAAAAAAAATGTGATTATATATATATATATATATATATATATACACACACACATATATAATATATATAATATTGACATCATATGCATGTGTGTGTATATAAATATATATATATTTATATATATAAATTCAGTCATGAAAAGGAAAATATTCCCATTTATGACAATAAGGATGGAACTTGGGGGCATTATGCTAAATGAAAGAACTCAGAGAAAGATAAATACCATATGATGTCACTTATATGTGGAATCTAAATAACAAAAAGAAATAAACAAGCTCATGGATGCTGAGTATTGACTGGTAGTTGCCAGAGGCAGTGGGTAAGGGGTGGGAAAAATGGATGAAGAGGTACAGACAGACTTCTAGTTATAAAATATTAAATAAGTCATGGGGATTATTGTACAACATGGCAACTATAGTTAGTAATATTTGAAAATCTCTAAGAGTAAATCTTAAAAGCTCTCATCACAATAATACTAAAATTGTGTAACTATGTATGGTGAAGGATGTTAACTAGACATTGTGATCATCATTTCATAATATATTGATATATAAATATCAAGTCATCATATTGTACACCTGAAACTAATATTATGTATGTCACTTAAATGTAACAAAAAAATAAAAAATATAAGAATTAGAGAATCTTGTCTCAGTATAATGAGTTTTTTTTTTTCCTAGTGTCCAAACTGAACTGGTTAGTAAACTCTAGTTTGATTGCGGGACAGACAACTGTGAATTGAAGAAAATCTTGTGACTACTCCATGACATCATTAAGTGTTAGGTTCTTGAAGTAGTAAAGAGCTAAATTAGGAAGAAAATCATGTGTATGTGGAAACACCAAGGAGACAGTTTGATACATGAGTTTGAATTTCAGAGGAGAGTTCTGGAATTGAGTGTCATTGGCAAGAGTAAGGTATTTAAAGCATGACATTGAGTGAGATGATTGGGAAAGAGCACAAATGAAGATGAGAAGGCCTAGGACAGACCCTTGGAGCTCTGCAAACTTGAGAGTTCCAGTAAAAGAGAAGAAAGTGCCAGCAAAGAAGACCCTTCGATGGGGAAATGGAGAGTGTGATATTTCAGAAGAGTTCAGGAAGAGACAGGTCAATTAGAGCGAATGCTTCTGAAAGGTTAATTTGGGTAACAAATGACAAGTGGGTTTGACAACATATTGATCACCAGAGATCTTATAAATACAGTTCCAATGGGAATAGCAAAAAAAGAAGCTCAGTTGAAGAGTATTGAGGAGAAAGTGAGGTAAGGCAGAAACAGGTCAGTAGCTGGAGAGGACTGTAAGGTCAAGGAACTACTTTTTAGAATAGGAGATACTGGAGTCTGGTTGCACAGGAGTGATTTAGTAGAGGGGGAGGTTTATGATACTGGAAAAAGATGCAAAAATTGCAGGAGCAAAAACCTTGAGAAGACAAGGGAAGAATCTTTCAGAATACATGTGGAGGTCTTTGGAATAGGGACACCACCTATTTCATCTGTTAAAACAAAAGATAAGGCAGGTGTTGGAAAAAACAGTCACACACAGCCTATTGACCATTGTGTAACTGCTTGAGACTGCCTAGGGCCTGCAACGTTTTCTTAACATGAAGATAAGGAGCCCTCACAGCCTATCCTGAGCATCTGGACTTGTTTGGGATTATCTTTCCCTGCTCTGGCCTTGACTATATATACTTCCTAATTCTGCTTAAAATGTTTGCATCATGGCACCTGGCCAACCCTACTGCTATATTTGTTCCTGGTGAGAAGGAACACTTGCCACACAGGAGGCTGGTGTGTAGATCATCTCCCTATGCTGGGTTCAGGGCAAGATGTGCTAGCCTCAGGGACAGACACTGTTGAGACTGAATGGCATGGACTATGACGGGAAAGCTAACCCCTGACACATCACTTCCAGCCCTCCTTCTACTGCAGTGTGTTTTTGCTGATGTTGAAAGAGCAACTAACAAAACAGAGACGGAGATAAGCCCATGTTGCTCTTGATCTGGATTGCATAGAGCAGGAGAACAGTAGTCCCCAAAATAAGGACTTCCCCAAGACTACGAGCCTCTGGAAAACCACTCATAAAGCCATAACTGCATTTCAGGTAAGAAGCCGTAGATACTAGACTATATGACCCTGCCCCAGGGGACATGGATGATGCAGCGGCAGCCTTCATGGGACTGGAGCCTCTTCAGTGGAAGAGCCCATTATCTCTACTTTTGTAGACTGTGGGGGAAGCCATGGAAAAGCTCAACACCAGATATAATCTAAAGTACTTACAAAATACAGCCAGCCATCATATTGATTGCATGATAAAAAAAATAACTGGCAAAATTTTGTAGTATATTGGAGAATTACTTTAATAACATACAAAATGATGGCCATGATTTCATCCCCTTGAAATATCACTTAAGAAATCTAGAATAGCTGTTTATCATTTAGAGAGTTTTGAAATTCTCTGAAATCAGAATTTAAAATACATAACACCTGGTTATACATTGTAAAGCTGAAGGATGAAAGGCTTTACACAAACATTCAGATCATAGCAACCCTGGACTGTTCAACTTGGTTTTTGTTATATCAGAGGGAAATAAGTTCTATTTTGTTTAAGGCACTCTTTTTTTTTTTTTTTTTTTTTAAATCTAATGAACAAAATAAACTAATGAACAAAATAGAAACAGATCCATGGATACAGAGAACAGACTGACAGCTGTCAGAAGGCAGGGGTTGGGAGAAAAAGGTGAAGGGATTAAGGAAAAAAGAAAATCTATAGACACAGACAACAGTATGGTGATTACCAGAGGGAATGAATGGGTAGTGGAGGTAGAAGAGAGTAAAGGGGGGAATAAATGGTGATGGAAGGAAACTGGTCTTGAGGAGGTGAACACACAGTATAATATACAGATAATGTAATGTAATTCTATAATGTATTATAGAATTGTACACTTTAAACATATATACTTTTATCAAACAATCTCACTCCAATATATTCAAAAAATTAAAGAAAAACTTAAAATGGTTTTAACTATTTAACAACATTCAGCTGATATGTGTGTAAATATATATATATATATTTATATAAATTGTGACTTGCATGTGTTAATAGGCTGCTGAGACTCACTTTTTTCAAGTTCTGAAAACCTTATTCAGATGGTACATGACATTTCCTGCATCTTTGATGTAGTAATGATAAAACATATTTAATCGTATTTCACTTATTTCTCCCCAATTACCCACTGGGGAAACATAAGAAAAAATGATATTACTTTAAGTCAAAGATTATAGAGAAAAAAGAAAGCAACACAGAGAAAGAAGGAAGCTAAGGCACTCTTAATTAGAGTTTTCTCACACACAACTAAAGCTAATCCTAACTGACATGAAGGGAAATGATAAGAACAAGATAAAGATTTTCAACACAAGCATATTATTCTGATGAGAATTAGGAAATCTGCTTGAGCAAATCCAAAATCTGAATAGAAAACGTAAGGAACAGTAGTATAAGTTATAACTTTTTGGCAGTTCAAGGAAGCCATGTGGATACAAGTCTGATAGAGATGTTTCTTAGAGTATTTTACAAACTAACAGATAGTTTACTAATTTTTTTTATCCAGTTAAAAAGGATAAATGGAATGCTTGTGCAGATCTCACTGTATTTTTTAAAAATTTGGTTTATTTATTTTTAGAAAGAGGGGAAGGGAGGGAGAGAAACATCGGTGAGAGGGAAACATCAACCTGTTGCTTCTTGTAGGCTCCCCACTGGGGACCAAACCTGCAACCCACTGTTTATCAAACAATCTCACTCCAATATATTCAAAAAAATTTTTAAACTGGGGATTGAACTGCTGACGCTTTGCTTTGTGGGATGACACCCAACCCACTGAACCATACCAGTCAGGGCCCCAAACCTGTATTTTTTAATATGCCAATTTTTTGTCAGGTTTCAAGGGCCAAACTTCGTAACTTAAGAGGAAGCTACTTTGACTCATTATACCCAGCAGTCACTCCATGTCTCCCCTTCAGAGAAGGCAGCTTTTTATAAATGTCTGAGTTGTGATTGTGACCTAGAAGCCAATTAAAAAGTCTTTATGGCAAGTGACACCAAAGATTTGGCTACTTGCCTAAATAGAGTAGGGAAAAATACCTTTAGCTGAGAGAGCAAATTAACATATCAATGGATTATCTTGTCATATGTCTTTGCACTACATTGTTCTTTTCATCATTTCTTCCTTTGCTTTTATATAGATCCCTTTGTCATTATTTTTCAAGCCATGTTTCTTAGAATTCTAATGTTTCTTTGATGAAATATATACTTCTGTTAAGTATGAAATTTGACAACTATGACAGTTTGAGTACATGCTGCTTCAGATTTTATCTATTCCCCATTTCAGTTTGTGTTTGATACTTAACATTTCTAATTCCTTAACAAATATTCCTTTGTTAAATTGTCACTTCTGATTTCTTCTCTGAGCACTTCTATAAGTGTGCAATTCTGTTTCCAACTTTTATCTTTGATCTTTACCCTTGGTGGTTTGTTTTAGTGAGAATAATTATGGAGGCTGTCAATATAAGAACTGTCTAAACCTGTAAAGAATTTTAATGAGTTTATTTGAGCCAAACTGACAAATTCCAGGAAGCAAAATCTCAACAGATTGTGAAAATGCTCCAGAGAGGGGCAGTTTTGGAGTTCATTTTATCCATTAGAATCAAAGGAGGAGACATAAGAAAGGTTACCTGAAATCCACCAGTGGTAGATCACTAGGTGGGAGAAAGCAAAGCAGAGGTGGAGGAGTAGGTGAGAGGGAATCTCTAGAATTGAATAAAAAGTAAATTGAAGAGATACTTCTTCTTTTTTTTTTTTTTTTTAAAGATTTTATTTACTCATTTTTAGAGAGAAGGAAAGAAACATCAATGTGTGGTTGCCACTTGAGTGCCCCTAACAGGGGACTTGACCTGCAAGCCAGGCACATGCCCAGACTGGGAATTGAACCAGTGACCCTTTGGTTCCCAGGCCAGAGCTCAATCCACTGAACCACACCAGCCAGGGTGAAGAGACACTTCTTTTACACTGGTGAGTATAGGATAGTTAATAACTAACATTTATAGCATAAGGATGGTATTCAGGGAGCAAGGTAACAATGAAGGGTTCTATGGTCTGTTGCTTTCATGCCCAGAGTTGTGTCTTGAGGGGTCTGGACAAGAAGCTTGATTATCCTGACTTTTCAAAGATGTGTTATGGTGTATGAAAATGGACAATAGACAGGTTCACTTGAGGTAACATTGTCAAAGAAGCTATAGATCTAGGACAGAACTACCTGCCATGACTTGCTTTTAGTTAAGAATTTTTATGTTCCTTCCTATACAGTAACTGCCAGTCTCTATATGGGAAGTATAAATGGGATTGCTGGAGGGAAGAGGGGTACTGGGTGGAGAGGAACAAAGGGAAAATAAATTAGGACAACTGTAACAGCATCATCAATAAAATATACTAAAAAATAATAATAAAAGGTGAGATTTTTAGAAAAGAATCAGAGTAACATGATTAGAGTTTCATTTTAGAATTTGCCTCTGGCAACATCTGAAGGATGAAATCAAAGCAGAGAGATTAGTCAAAATGACTATAGCAAAAACCAATTGAAGGGCAATAGAGAAACATCTATCAGCATGAAAAATTTTCATACCTTTTGACTCAGTAATCCCACTTGGAGGAATTTATCCTATGGTCACACTTGTACATGTAGAGAAGATTATACACAAAGTAATTCATAGCACCTAAATGTTCAATAGTCATCTATAAAATGAAATAATTTAAAGCTATGAAAAAACATTTTATTTATTGATATAAAATGACCTCTAAGCATTATTAAACTACAAAAAGTTGCAGAACAATATGTAATGTGCACTAATATTTAAGTAAAAAGACAAAACAAAAGTATTTTATGCTTTTAATATGCATGTAGTACATTAAAGAACAATACACATAAAATATTCCTGGAAGGAAATATACTAGAAACTATTAACATTAATTGTTTCAAGGGAGGAACAATAATTAATTGTATTATTAATTCTTAAATCAATAAATGCAATTTTAATTTAAGAAAGAGGCGAAAACCCTAATAAGAGCTAGAGACAATCTCTAAATCAAGAAAGTAGCAGTCACAGGTGGATAATAAAAAGGGACAGATAAGAAAAGTGTTGAGGAAATAAAACAAAAGAATTTTATGACTTTTTTTTCTTAAAGATTTTATTTCATTATTTTTAGAAAGGGGGAAGGGAGAGAGGCAGAGAGGGAGAGAGACATCAATGTATGGTTGCATTTCACCTGCCTCCAGCCACAGACCTGACTGGAGACCTGGTTTGCAACCTGGTTACGTGCCCTGGCTGGGGAATTGAACTTGCGACCTTTGGGTTCGCAGGTCGGCGGTGCCTTATCCACTGTGCTACCAGCCAGGGCAGAATTTTATGACTCTTTAAGGATGGCATATAAGAGAGAAAAGTTTATAATAACACCACATTTCTGACTTAGGAAACTAAGTGACTATATAGGTGCCACTTACTAAGGTAATAAATATAGAGAGTAACAAGTTTAAGAAAAAAAAAAACAAAAAAACCTGATCCCTGGCTGCTGTAGATTGAGTGCCTGCCTGTGAACTGAAAAACTGACAGTTTGATTCCCAGTTAGGGCACATGCCAGGGGTTGCAGGCCAGGTCTCAAGTTGGGGGTGTAAGATGTCCCCTCTCTTTCTCCCTCCCTTGCTGTCTCTCTAAAAATAAATAAAATCTTTTAAAAAAGTGCTTTCAAAAACAGAAAAAATTAGTACTATTGTGGACATGTTATGTTTGAAGTGTTGTGAAACCACATATCCAACTGCCCATTAGGTAACTTTTTCATCCAACCAAATATGCTAACCACTGAGAATACACACAGTGCAACTGTACACCTGCTTTTTAATGGCAGGGAAATGAGGAGACCATACACAAAAATAATTGTTTTCAGCAACCACATGAGTTGCTGAAATAAATATTGGCATTATTTTTCTGTAACTATTGCATGTATAATGTGGAATAAAATAAGTAATTATGTGATATTATAATTATGTCATCTTGAATATTCTTAAAAAGTCAGATTATTTTTCATGTGAAAAGGAGATAGAGAACATAATCTTATAATTCTTAAAGAATTACTAGATTTATGCATTAAGTTTAAAAATCAGCTAGCATCATGAGAGACCACCAGGTATTATGTACCTTTTAAATCTGAATAAGAATATAAATTTAATGTACTGAAAATACAGAAGACTGAGGAACATATTAAGTTATATTATGAGGATACAATCTGCAAAATCAAAGAAACCATATAGGTAAAATGACTATTTTTTTTCAAAAATAAAATATGAGGGAAAAAAAAAAAGACAGAAGAGGAACACATGTTGAACTAAACAATGTAGTTTAGGACTGTATATGTGGATAATAAAATCATAATGAAAAGTATGAAATTTATTGTCATAAAATTCATGAAAGTTGTTACTTTAAGTGGGTAGAATGGGGCTCATGATTAAGAGACACACATAGGGCATCTGGATTGGCTGGAAATATTCCATATTTTGCCCTATGTGGGAGTTGTAAGGATGTTCAACTTTTGATAATTCTTTAATGTATATACTAGTTTATACAATTTTCTGTCTCTAATATGTTAGACATAAACATTTTAAATAAAGAAAAATCAAAATGCAAATTTAAACCATACATTGTGCTCTCCTGCATAAAACCCTTCAATGTCATTCTTTCACATTCACAAAAAAACCATAATTCTTTCCTTCCAATCTCTGCCTTTTTTGTTGTGTTTTGTTGTTTCCTTTTTTCTTTTTTAAAGTATATTTTATTGATTACTCGGTTATAGTTTTCTCCATTTTTTCCCCTTTGCTTTCCTCTGCCCAGTATCACCCTTTCCACCCACCTTAGTTAATGTCCATGGTTCTGAGTATAACTTCTTTGACTTCACGTGTCCTACACTATTCTTAACATCCCCCTATCTATTGTGTACCTACCAATTATATTTTCTAATTCCTACACCTTTTCCCCTTTTCTCCCCCTTCCCCCTCCCAGCTGATAACCCTCCAAATGATCTCCATACTTATGATTCTGTTCCTGTTCTGGTTGTTTGCTCAGTTTGTTTTTTAGATTCTGTAGTTGATAGTTGTGAGTTTGTTGTCATGTTAATGTCCATCCATAGTGGTAGTCTTTTTCTTAAATAAGTCCCTTTAACATTTCATATAATAATGGCTTGTTGATGATGAACTCCTTTAGCATTACACTGTCTGGGAAGTACTTCATCTGCCCTTCCATTTTGAATGATAGACTTGCTGGATAGAGTAATCTAGGCTGTAGGTCTTTGCTTTTCATTACTTTGAATACGTTTTGCCAGTCCCTTCTTGCCTGTAAAGTTTTTTTCTAGAAATCAGCTAATAGTCTTATTGGAACCTCTTTGTAGGTAACCCTCTTCTTTTCTCTTGCTGCTTTTAGGATTCTCTCATTATCTTTAAACTTTGGCATTTTAATTATGATGAGTCTTCGTGTGGTCCAATTTGGATCTAGCTTGCTTGTGACTCTATGCTTCCTGGACTTGTATTTCCTTTGCAAAATTAGGGAAGTTTTCCTTCATTACTTTTTTACATAAGTTTTCAACTTTTTGCTCTTCCTCTTCTCCTTCTGGCACCCCTGTGATTCGGATGTTGGGATGTTTAACGTTGTCCTATAGGTTCCTAAACCTTTCCTCATTTTTTTCCAACTCCTGTTTCCTCATTCTGTACTGGTTACTGCTTATTTCTTCCTTATGTTCCAAATCATTGATTTGAACCCTGTTTTCCTTCCCTTCACCATTGATTTTGTATGGATTTTCCACCATTTCACTTAGCATAGCCTTCACTTCTTCCCTCCTGCATTTGCCATATTCAAGCATATGTGTCAAGTCTGTCAACATATTTATCACCAGTGTTCTGAACTCTGTGTCTCTTAGATTGGCTATCTCTTTGTTGCTTAGCTTTCCAACTGGAACCTTGATCTATTCCCTCTTTGGGGCTATACTTCTCTGCCTCCTCAAATTGACAGGCTCCTTTGTTTGCCTCTGTGTCTTAGGTAGAGCTGTCACACCTGTTATAGTGCAAGGAGCAGAGCCTCAGGTATTTATTGGTATGTTGTTTCACTATGTTGTGATATTGTAAGTGGGGGAGGGGTCTAAGTAGGAACAATGTTGCTTGCTGAGCATCTGCCCCTTTTCCAGGCATTTCTCCCACTACTTGTATGGGATTGGCACCCCTCTAGCTGTTGAACTGGCCATGGTTCCCAGAGTGGGTGGCTTTGCAGATGTTGTAGGACTGTGGGACCCCTCTAAACAAATGAACTCTGCTGGGAGACTGGCAGTTTCTTCCTCTGCCCCAACCCCCACTGGTTTCCACAGTCAGAGGCAATGAGGCTTTGTTTTCCCTGGATCTGGAACTGTGAGCTGTGAGGTCTGGTCTGGTGCTGAGAGTGCTCCCAGGTGACTCGCCCTACATTTTTTAATGTGTAACTGTACTTTCCATGGTCTGCCACAGCCACTGTTGCTGATTTACTGCCAAAACATGTCCTCTCCACCCCTCCTATCTGTCTGTATGAATATTTCTTCTTTATCTCTTTGTTGGACTTTCGTGCAGCTCAATTTTATGGAACTTCTGGTTGTCTCTAGTTTGAGGCAGTTGTATTCCTTCTTAATTGTAGAAGGAGGCACATTTTATACCTACCTACATCTGTATCTTGACCAGAAGTCCTTCAATCATGTTACTCTGATTCTTAAAATTCATCAATAAAATACATGAGTTTTTTTCCAGGCTCCATTCTCATCATTTCTTTAGGTACATTTTATACTCTAGTTAAACTAGTTCATGTATTTCATACAAACTATGCATCATGCCTCTGCACAATATATGCTATTTCCTCTACTTGAAATACCTCCTCATTCTTTCAAGACTTGGTTCAGTTGTGTCTTACTCAAATGGAGTAGAATGCACATTTTGCTACTGCAGTGCCAGCTACCTATCTCTGAGATTACCCTATGTCACTGAATAGTAACTACTTGTTCATATCTGTCTCTTCTAGCCTGTCATCTAAGTATCTGTAGAATTGATTCCACGTGTAGAAAATATAAAAGCAATTTAGAATCCAGTCAGGCAACGAAGAAACTTGTTGAAGTTGAAGTCAATCAACTGATGAAGAACTTAGCTATAGCCCCAAGCGAGGTAAAGCATACCATCTGCCCAAATGAGATGAAAAAAAAATCAAGAGATGATGAAAATTGGGTAAACATGAAATGTGAAGACAGCCAGGTGATGCATAATGCCGATATGTCTAGCCTCATTTCCTGTCTCGTACCTCTCACTTACATCCAGCAATATCAGACTATAGTATTTAATTGTTTCTCAGAGTAACTATACTGATTGTACATTTTGTGCTCTCTACTTGGAACTTCCTTTTGTATTTTAGCTGCATGATGAATGCCAGCTCTTTCATCAGAACCTGGCAGAGGTTACCTTCCCTGGAAAACTATCTCTAGAACTGAAGAATCATTTCCTCCACTTTAATACTTCTGAAACTTGATTTTTCTCATTGTTTTCTCACACAATATTGTAATTTATTTATTTGCATAGCTATTTGCCTTACCTATATATGAAATAACCATATGTTAGTCATGTGTTTAGTGTATAGCATATACTAATTTAAACATATAGCTGACTGCATCAAACAGTTTCTTTCATCAGTTTTGTGAAAAATAGTGCCCAGAATCCAAATATCACCCCTTAAGTCCTCGGTACTAATACCAACTCTAGATTCCTTATTCTAGACTCTTTAGATAGATGCCTCTTATCACTCCACACTGCCCCCAACCTGATGTTGATCCTTGGCAACATTCATGAATGGATCATTAATCATTTGGCATACAACCACTTAGAAAAGGAAGTGATGTTGATTAGGATCCAGGAAAATTCATTAAGAACTGGTGATGGCAAATTAATCTTAATCCCACATTTTAAAGAAAGGATTATCTATCAGACTCATGTTTCAGGGGATTGATGGGTTCCCGAAAGAATTTGAGGTGGCTGCAAAAACATACAGAACAGCAAAACAAAAATAAATAAAATATCAAGAGAGAAAGACAAATCAAAATGAAATACTCAAAGCAAGTCAGGGGAGATGCTAGTTAATGTACAATGTATTCGTTTGCTAGAATTGCCATAACAAAGTATCACAAAATGGGTGGCTTAAACAACAGAAATTGATTTTTCTCACAATTTTTGAGTCTATACATCTGAAATCAAGATGCTGGCAGGGTTGATTTCTTTAGAAGTTATTCTGTTTGGCTTGTAGATGGTCATCTTCTCCTTGTGTCTTCACATCTCTCCTCTATATGTATCGGTGTCTTAATCTCCTTTTCTTATAAAAACACCTGTTATATTGAATTAGGGCCTATCCTGTTTACCTCATTTTAATTTAATTAATTAAAAAAATTAAATTTATTTCAGTGACATTAGTTAATAAAATTATATAGGTTTCAATGGTACAATTCCATAATACATAATGATAAAGGGGGTCAAATATATTGTGACAGAAGGAGCTTTGAGTTTGGGTGGTGAACTTAATTGTCTTTTGAAAGATCCTATTTGAAATTAACATTCCGAGGTCCTGGGGGTTAGGACTTTAATATCATATCATATTTTATATATATATATATATGTGTGTGTGTGTGTGTGTGTGTGTGTGTGTGTGTGTGTATATATATATATATATATATATACAATTCAGCCCATAACACACAGTAATCTACACAGTAATCTATAGCATAAGATCCTACCCAATTACAAAAAGAGAGACATACATTTGGTTCTTTTATTTCCTAAAGCAAAAAGAAATAAAAAGTTGAGAGGATAAGATCACTTATAACATTGGTCTTATCACCATTTATTTTTGCTAAGACCTAAATAATGACAGTCTATTAGCCACAAGATGATAGAGGGACTGACAATTTCAGGCAGAGAGCCCAAAGGCCCAGAAATAAGAAAGGACTTGTCTGGAATGTAATGGAAGAGAGCTTGGTCAAGGAAAGTAGGGCCCTTAGAAATTTGGTAAGGGACTTACATTTTATTCCAGTGTCCATGGGATGGCTTTAGAAGATTTTAGCTGGGGGAAACATGATGAGATTAATATTAAAAAAAAAAACAAAACATTTTGTTATTTATTTTATTTTTAAATATTTTACTTATTTAATTTTAGAGAGAGGGGAAGAGAGGGAGAAAGAGGAGAGAAATATTGATGTAAGAAAGGAACACCCATCTGTTGCCTCTCATGTGTGCCCCAACCAGGGACCAAACCTGCAACCAGGCACATGCCCTGACCAGGCATGGTCGTTTTGTGGGATGATGCCCAACTAACTGAACCACGCTAGTAAGGGCTGTGATTTAATGCTTTAAAAATAAAACTTGGCTACTATATAAACGATGGGCATAAATGGACAAGTGTAGAAGCATTGTTACCAGCAACACTGCTACTTGCTCCAGAGTACAAATCAATGCACCCCTTCTTTCAGAGAAAGTCTTGTTATGAAATAAATTATTTGCTTAGTGAAGAAATTGATTTTAATTTTGGCACAAGGTCCTTATGTTGTTATTCACTAGAAACAAGCAGTTGTTTTCTGTGGGTCTCACTCTGAGTAACACCTTTGAAGATATTTCAGTAGTTCAGCTTAGGAAAGACAGTAGCTGAGACTGGGGTGATATTGGTAGAGATGTAGGAAGTGGGCTTATTAAGGCTCTATCATGGTGTAAGAAATGATGGCACTTGTTCACAATTTACTGGTGTAGAAAAAAATAGGAATTAAAGCCCTGGCTGGTAGCACAGTGGTTAAGGCGCCGGCCTGCGAACCCAAAGGTCGCAGGTTCGATTCCCCAGCCAGGGCAACATAACCAGGTTGCAAACCAGGTCTCCAGTCAGGTCTGTGTCTGGAGGCAGGTGAAAGACAACCATACATTGATGTCTCTCTCCCTCTCTGCCTCTCTCCCTTCCCCTCTTTCTAAAAATAATGAAATAAAATCTTAAAAAAAAAAAGAAAAGAAAAGAAAAGAAAAAAATAGGAATTAAGAATAGCTCTCAGATTTGAAACTTGGGTAAGAGGATAGATGATGGTGTTTCCTGAGTTAGAGAAAAGAGGGAAAGAAGCAGATTTGAGGGGGGAAAGCAAATGTTCTGTTTTGGATGTGTCATAGTTGAGAAACTTATTAGAAATTTCAGGGGAAATGTTGGGTAGGTAGTCTTGAGTTACAGATAGAGTTCAGATTTACATTTTTAACTTACTTTTGAAGACATGATCTGTTCACACTGTTCAAAAATCAAAGTGTAAAATATTATAAAGTATTAAGTTTCTCTTCCATGCTTTTCCCTCATCTGTCTAGTTCTTACCTTACTCTCTCCCCTTAATTTCTTTTTTTTTAAACAGTTCTTTTTTTTTTTTTTTTAAAGATTTTATTTAATTATGTTTAGAAAGAGGGGAAGAGAGAGGCAGAGAGGGAGAGAGACATCAATGTATGGTTGCTTTTCACCTGCCTCCAGCCACAGACCTGACTGGAGACCTGTTTTGCAACCTTGTTATGTGCCCTGGCTGGGGAATCGAACCTGCGACCTTTGGATAAGGCCGGCACCTTATCCACTGTGCTACCAGCCAGGGCCTAATTTCTTTTTTTAATAAAGATTTTATTTATTTATTTTTAGAGAAGGAGAATGGAGGGAGAAAGAGAGGGAGAAAAACATCATTGTGTGGTTGCTTCTCTTGTGCCTGGGACCCAGGCATGTACCCTGACTGGGAATCGAACTGGCGACACCCTTGGCTCATAGGCTAACATTCAATCCACTGAGCTACACCAGCCAGGGCCTTAGTTTCTTATGTATCTTTATGTTTGTGTTTATATAAGCAGATACAAATACACATTCTTATTTCTTCTCTTTTTTATACCAAAAGCAACACTCATATATATTGTTCTGTACTTTGCTATTTTTCTCTTAAAAGTGTATCCTGAGATCTTTCTGTAACAGCATACAGCTTTCACATTTTTACTTTACAGATGTATAGTATTTGATCATATGTCTGTACCAAACTTTATTTTACTTAACCAGATTTCTAATAAAGAACATTAGGATTCTCTTGGTCAGTTGGATTGCTATAACAAATACCACTGTGTGGCTTAAACCACACAGGTTTATTTCTTACAGTTTTGGAGGCTGGAAAGCCAAGATCAAGGTGCTAGCAGTTGTAGTTTTTAGTGAGGGCCCTCTTCATGGCTTGCAAATAACTGCATTCTCTATCTCACAATGAGGAGAGAAGAAGCTCTGTTGTCTCTTCCTTTCTCATAAGGGCACTCATACCATTTTACCCTCATGACTACATTTAAACCCAAACACCTCCCAAACTCCCCATCTCATAATATCATCACAGTGGGGATTAGGACTTCAACATATGAATTTTGAGGGGAGGGGGACAAACGGTCAGTCCATAACAAGGATAGTTTCCAATTAGATTATCTCCAAGATCCTTTTTTAATTCTAAAGTTCAAGATTTTTTTTTATCAAATGGTTATTCTCAATACTACCTCTCCTTCCCACAGTCCCCCAAAAGAATGCATAAACTGTGTTCTAGTACTTCTAATCATTTCAAATAAGTTATTTTCATAATTAGCTAACAAGCTATTCGGTATTTTTCTGTAATGGATATTCGTTGATTGTCAATATGTGCTCAGCATTATTCTAGGTTTAGGGGATATAGCAATGAACAAACAGACAAAGTTCTCTGTCATGGAGTTTATATTTTAGTGGGCAAGACAAACAAAAACTCTCTCAAGCTTTAAGCATCTAAGTTAGTCCCAGGACTATTCCCTAGGGTGAGTCATCTTTTAAATTCAACAAGGTGGCTTCAGACTAAAGATATCCCATTCATCCAATTAACTCTACTTGCTTAGTTCTGATCTTTTATTCCAACTTTTGTGTACAGTACTTTCTTTTCTGTTTAGGGTTTTACTTAATCCCTGATGTCTGTTTGATATGCTATTCTTGCTTTTTAGAAAGATCTTATTTCCATTTCTTCTCTTTCCCTAGTTTACACTGGTTTTTATTATCTGTATGATTGTTTTTTATTTCCTAACACCACCCCCCCACTTTTTTTTTTTTTTTTTTTTTTTTTTTTTTTTTTTTTTTTTTTTTTTTTTTTTTTTTTTTTTTTTTTTTTTTTTTTTTTTTTTTTTTTTCTTTCTCCCCCCCCCCTTTTTTTTTTTTTTTTTTTTTTTTTGCTATAAGACCCTTGTAAGTCAAAGTCCCTGGTCTTGAATTGTTATTCCTGACAGGTCAGTGTAGCACTCCTCACATCAAACACTTTCCTCTAATAAATGCCTTTGCAGTCCTGTCTTTATAACTGTGTTAACTATTGAGAGGACCTTTTAATGATAGTATCAGAATATATGGATTGGTGCTAAATCAACAACATTAGCACAAGTGGGTAAACACAGTCCAGGGGTTAGAAAAATTCAACAGACTCAAAAGGGTGTGATAAAGAAATCTTATTAAAATATTTAGTGAGGAGCAATGACAAAGTTTTCTTACAATCTTGATGCAAAATCAAAAGGTTTCTTATAGGCCAAAGGTTCACTCTCCTTAGCTCCATTTGATAGGAAGGGAGGATGATTACATAACCCTTAGACTGAATATATTTTTAAAAATCTAGTTCACTAGAGGTCACTAGACTTGTCAATGGCAGTCAACTGGGTTTGGAGAGTGGACTTTCCTAGGAGAAAAACGAATTTTAAAATAGAGATACTACATACAGATTGAGCATTTATGTGTATCAGGCACTGTACATGTGCTATTTCATCTGTACTAAAACTGGAAAAGTTAGTGTTCATGCTGCCTGTTACTACCAGACCAATAAGTAGAGACTAGGATTGCATCTTTATGAGTGGTTTATTCAGATACAGGTGACCTGAGAAGGCTGGGTTATGTACCTAAAAACACTCTCACCATCTCATCTCAAACTGACTTTTTTTTTTTTTTTTTTTTAAAGATTTTATTCATTATTTTCAGAAAGAAGGGCAGGGAAGAAAGAAGAAAGGGAGAGAAGCATCAATGGATGGTTGCCTTTCACCTGCCTCCAGCTAAGGACCTGGCTGGAGATCTGGCTTGCTGCCTGGTTATGTACCCTAATTGGTGAATCAAACCAGCTTCCTTCCAGCGACCTTCCAGTGACGTTCCAGAGAACTTTGGGTTCGCAGGCCAGTGCCTAGCCACAGAGTCACCATCCAGGGTTCTAGTATTTCTTTATCTGTGGATCAACAATTCTCTATCTGTGTCACAGTGTTTTCCCTGGAACACATGGCTCAAATATTGTCTCCTTCTCTTGCAGACCTCCTGGGGCACAAAGGTTGAAGTGCTTGTTGACCAGGTCCTAGAATTAGTAGGTCATGCATTCCAGTTCCTGGAATAACAGCTTTCCATATGCATTAATCACTTAAGCCTATCAACCAAGGATAAAATCTTTAAGGAGATCCCCTATCAATATGGCAACCACTGAAGGGGGTAGAATAATTCATGCAAAGCCATGTAGTGATGGGGAAGGTTTTAAACCCAGGTATTTCTGATTCTAGAGCCTGTGCTTTTTACTATTTCCCCTCCTCAACCTCCCTTGCTCATAAGATACTTGTTAAAATGCAGATTTCCAGGACTCTCTCCCTTATACATTCTGGTTCAGTGGCTCTGGCACAGAGCCCTGGAATCTTTATTTTTTATTTTTTATCAAGATTTTGGGGGGAGTCTGACAGGCAGACAAGTTTAGAGAACCCTTCCTCTCTGATGCTATATAATAAAAAAAATCTTTTCAGTGAAATGATGGCAATCATCTTTTGGGACTGATCTGAAATGAAGAGTATAAAAATAAAAAAAGCTTTTTTCCATCTCCAAATTCCCATTATTTACATATTCCAAAGAAACCAAATCAGCACATAATCTTATTTGTAATGAGAGACAAAAGTTTTCATTCAGAAACAAAAGGCCAATTTCTAACTATAACCTTCCTTTCCTTCAACATATAAACATGATTGGGTCCATCTTTGAAAACAAGCTGCCACTTCATCTTTCTTGCCTGTTCCAGCCAAGCTGCTTGAAACAGCCACTGGTGTTCATGGTCTACAATTCCTTACTTCTTATTTCTCAACTTGTTATAGTTTGGCTTCTGCTTTATGCCTGTACAGAAACTGCTCTTCACCAATAACTTCCTGGTTGGATTTATATCAGCTCTTACCTAAACTGACTTTCCTAGAACAAGTCTTAATTCTATTCAAGTTTATCTGAAAATTGCTTAAACCTTTTATCAGAAAGAGGTTTTTATTACAGCAAATAAAATATTCTGTTCCATACCAGATTTGGAACCATTTTCTTCTTACAGTTGGCAGACGATTTTGAAAAGCAAGGGATAAGATGTGCAGCCCAGGAGAAATAATGAGCCAAAAACTGAAGTGGAAGCCTGGAAGGAAAGGGTATGGCCAGATGGGATGGAGTCCAGAAGGGAGGGTATGGATAATGGACAGAAGGGACCATGGGGAGCTATGTCCAAATGAATTCTTCCAGCCCCAGGAGAAGGGTCGAGGCTTGGCGTTTATAAAATGAATGTAAGGAAAGATAAGTTTCTGTAATAATTTATCTATTGTCCTTACTATTCTTCTTAGGAGGTTACAGTTAAAAAATTATTTCCCCATTTCATTCTACCCAGAGACACCAGGAGAAATTTTTAATAGATTAGCACTTTTATATTCTAGGAAAACATTCTCTTGAATGACTCTACCTCATATTTTTCTTTCAATTCAATTATCTAACATAACCTGAGACCTTGACTATAGTCACAGCTGCTTTGTCAAGCTAATTCAAATGTGGCCAAGGCTAAATTTCTCCCCTGCAAATGATGAAATGTTCATTATTTCAAATCTTGTTTGGGTTATGTTTCTAATTTGACCTGTGAAAAAAGATTTTCTTTTTTTTTTTTTTTTTTGTTATTTGTTTCCTCCCCTTACTTATCATGAGACTCTCATTTCCTTTCAGTCAATGTTCTTAGTAAATTTTTGCACCATTTAGGTAATCTCCAAAAATTTAGCATAATCTAATAATTTATTTTGACAGTAATCTTTACTAAGTAGTTGGCATTATTTAAGACAATATTAGTATTTGCATGTAAGTCTATAAAGCACACGTGTTATTCTTCCAATCTAATTTTATTCCAAGGGCAAGGCAGCTACTATGCAGGTTTTCTTCTTCCTTTGCCTTTCTCCCCCGATCCTCCTTTCCTTTCCCCTCTTCCTCCTCCTTCTTTTTGTATTTTTGCCCTTAGTCCCAAATAAACATTTATCATATTGCTTTAATTATAGTAGATAATTAATAAATGATTAATGATGATGATGATGACAATACTTTATATTAGTCACAACTTTTTAACATGTTATCTAATATTAATATTGTGCTGTGGGTGAAGCATATATTATTATTTACACTTAAAAAATATTTTATTTAATTATTTTTAGAAAGAGGGGAAGAGAGAGAGGCAGAGAGGGAGAGAGACATCAATGTACGGTTGTGCTTCACCTGCCTCCAGCCACAGACCTGACTGGAGACCTGTTTTGCAACCTTGTTATGTGCCCCGGCTGGGGAATCGAACCTGCGAACTTTGGGTTCTCAGGCCAGCACCTTATCCACTGTGCTACCAGCCAGGGTCTATTATTTACACTTTTAAAAATATATTTTATTGATTATGCTATTACAGTTGTCCCAATATTTCTTTCTATGACCCCTCCACCCAGAACTATGATTCCCTTCAACAACTCCCCACCTTTGTTCATGTCCATGGGTCATGAATATAAGTTCTTTAGCTTCTCCATTTCCTATACTATTCTTAATAGCCTCCTATCTATTTTGTACCTACCAATTATACTTCTTAATTCCTGTTCCTTTCCCCTCTATTTTCCCTCTTCACCTTCCAGCGATAACTTTCCAAATGATCTCCATATCTATGATTTTGTTCCTATTCTGGTTGTTGGCTTAGTTTGTTTTTTAGATTCAGTTATTGATAGTTGTGAATTTGTTGCCTTCTTTTTTTTTTTTTTTTTTTTTTTTTTAAGATTTTATTATTTTTAGAGAGAGGGGAAGGGAGAGAGGCAGAGAGGGAGAGAGACACCAATGTATGATTGCCTTTCACCTGCCTCCAGCCATAGACCTGGCTGGAGACCTGGCTTGCAACCTGGTAATGTGCCCTGGCTGGGGAATGGAACCAGTGACCTTTGGGTTCGCAGGCCGGCTCCCTATCCACTGTGCCACCAGCCAGTTGCCTTCTTGATGTTGTGATCTTCTATTTCTTAAATGTGTTCCTTTAACATTTAATACAATAAGCGCTTGGTGATGATGGACTCCTTTATCGTTACCTTATGTGGGAGGTGCTTCATTACTTTTTTATTCTAAATGGTAGCTTTGCTGGATAGAATAATTGAGGATTTAGGCCCTTGCTTTACATTACTTTGAATACTTCTTGCCAGTCCCTTCTAGCCTGCATATTTTCTTTTGAGAGATAAGCTAACAGTCTTATAGGAACTCATTTGTAGGTAATTCTGTTTTTCCCTTGCTGCTTTTAAGATTCCCTTTTTGTCTTTAATCTTTGGCACTTTAATTACAATGAGTTTTGGTGTGGTCCTCTTTGGATCCAACTTGTTTGGAACTCTGTGCTTCCTGGACTTGTATGTCTATTTCCTTCACCAAATTAGGAAAGATTTCTTTCATTATTTTTTCAAATAAGTTTTTGATTCTTGCTCTTCCTTTTCTTCTTTGGCATCCTTATAATTCAGATGTTGGTATGTTTGGAGATATCCCAGCGGCTCCTTATACTATCCTCGGTTTTTAAAATATTTCTCCCTTCCTTTATTCTCTAAAAAAAAAATCTTAAAAAAAAAAAAAAAAAAGAACTACAACCCTGATCCAACATTACCTAACTTGTTTCTCTCCTCTGTCTTTATTTTTATTTTTCCACTTATATCACTTCCTAATATAGTATTTAAGTTTTATGTTTATTGATTTAAAAAATATTTCCCCTATCAAAATATAAACTCTGCAAGTCCAGACATTTTTATCATTTTATTTTTGCTTTGGCTAAGAACAGAGCCTGGCACATTGTAGATGCTAAACAATTATTGATTAAATAATATGTGACTACATGGTGCTTTAGTAACTATGCTCTTTCATGGAATCCAATGTAGAAGAGTTACATATCAAAATAAACTAATCAATGTGACAGGTCCTGAGATTCCTTTGTAAACTCAAGGAAAAAACAGAAGGAGTACATTGTAGGTGGTTAAAAAATTTTAAATAAATGTAATTCAGAGAAACATTGGCCACTTACGTTAATTTGGGCAAGTTATATTTACATTTCTTGGGTAATTAAAAAATGAGGTAGAAGTCTCCTTATCTGATGCTATAGTTGGTATGTCATTATAATCCATGTTCAGGCTTGAAGAGAGTATAATTTAGGTTTTTAAAAAATGGGCATGGAATGCTCTCCTGTGGTGAGGATTCCACATAATTATCATTTGCATAAAACTTTTTTTGCCAAATACTGATGCCAGCAATGTAAAAGCAGTGTGATTTTAGGGGTCAACAGTTCATACAAATATTTTCAGAAGTTAATGCTAAATGTTATGGTTTAGTTTTTAACCAGATTTTCTGTATTTCAGGACACACAGACCCAATTTCATTTTAGAATCTGGCCATACCTATGTCCCATAGAAATTTTTATTTAAATACATACGAAATATGAACAGTTGGTGAATAAAACACCCTTTAGACTGTGTATCAAAAATGTCAGGTAAAGTGGAGAATCATTTAAAAAGATATTATCTATTTGGAATATTTTATTTTAGTATAAAATAAAAAAACATACATATTTTTAAGCCTTTTGATTTGGGGCCAAGGCTTTTATTAACATTATTTTTAATTAGTCTGCTGATGTTTTGGTGCTATTTAGTTCAGAATTATTCTGGATTTTATGACTTCTAATTCTTGATTTTTCATAAATTTTTTGCCTATGTACAATTCAAAAATCTTTTCCTCAAATACCTGTCCTGAAGTCATCCCAAAATGTCTATCTTAGTTGTTTTTTTTTTTACCTAATAACACTTTCTTTTAACAAATTATTTTGCATATTATTTATTTAATTACATAACTGAACATAAGTGCAATTAATATAAGCAGGTTTAGGATCAGATAATGAGCCTGAAAAAGTAGATACCTCACCCAGTAGCAGCTAAAGAATGAAAGCAAGGAGGGCAGAAGGGGAAAAATTGGGACAATTATAATAACATAATCAAGAAAATATAATCAAATAAAAAGAGTGAAAGTGTACCAGAGCCTGCTGCTAGGTCCTGAGATTCTTCTTGTTCTGAGAGTCTGTGTATGTTACTAAGCAGGAACAAGAATGTTTATGAGACAGTTAAGTGATAATTAGTTTAAAGAGCTTCTATTGTATTCAATTTTTGTTAGAGCTAAGAGAACAACAACAACAACAACAACAACAAAACAACAGCATTTTACTGTGATTTAATTATATTGTCTATTAACATAAACCAACTCCTTCTTGGACTTAAAAGTAATGTGTAAAAACTGTCCTAGCAACAGAGGCCATTTTGTGTTTGTGAAATAATTCAGTTCAAATTATTTTATATGCAACTGAAACATATTTAAATACTTATTCTATCACAAGAGGGCACTCATGCCCCATTCTTTAAAGCAAATGCTGCTTAGGCAATGATTTGAGAGAAATTACCACTGGAATAAAATTTAGACATAGAAATTGAATTTCAAGTTCAGTAAATTGGCAGAACTGAGGATTAGTAATTCTGTTTATGCAAATACAAATTCTTGATAATTAGTATTGTGAAATAGTTTTCACACATAGAATATAAAATATGCAAAACCTGCTATGCTAAACAATATTTAATTTTTTGATGAGTCATTCCAAAGTTTTCACTATTTATTTACTTTTTATTTTGAAAATATTTTATTTATTTAGAAAGCGGGGAAGAGAAGAAAAATAAAGAGAAATATTGATGTGAGAGAGAAACATTGATTGGTTGCCTTTCGCACATACTCCAAAAGGGGGACCAGACTTGCAACCCAGGCACGTGCCTTGACCAGGAATCAAACCAGTGACCTTTTGCTTTGTGGGACGATGCCGTAACAACGGGGCCATGTAGGCCAGGGCTTCACTATTTTTAAATGTAATAATCATTTTATTAATTATTGAACTACTGTAATAAGATTTTAATCATCTATCACAAAAACAATCAACATTATTAAGCATTTACTCCTTGTTTCTGTTCTTTGGACAAGAAAATTTTAAAAGACTATATCAGGTATTCCATCAATTAATTTAAGTTGTGGCTGTAATAATTGTCGCATGTATTAGTTATCTATTGCTGACCAATAAATTATTCCCAACCTGAATGACTTAAAATAATAATTATCTCACAACTGCTGAGGCTCAGGAATCTGGGAGCAGCTCAACAGCGTACCTCATGCTCAGAGTCTCTCACAAGGTGGCAGTCAAGCTCTTGGCCAAGGCTGCAGTCATTTCAGTGCTCAATTGGGACTGAAGAATTTGCTTCCACAACTCACTCAGACGGGCCTCTCCACAGGGCAGCCTTCAACCTTCTTGGACTCCTGAACTTCCTGGATTTGGTGAACATAAAGCAGGATTCAGAAATCCTGCAGGTTTGCCTCTTGCAACTGAGACATTTCTTTTTAGAAGACAGATGCAACTGCTGATCCAACAAAGATGAAAACCGCTCATCATCCTTTTCAAATTTCTTTTTCCTCTCCAGTCTCAATGTGGCTTCTTTTGTAAATTCTTGGTTGTAACACATGTCTTTGGCTAGTCTTCAGTTGATTATTCAGGATGATTGTTCTATAATTTAGCTGTAATTTCATTTTGGTCCTGGGAAAATTTGAGTGTAGCTTCCACTACTCTGCTGCCATCTTGGATTTCCTAATGATTTCTTGGTGAAGCCTATCTGCTCCTGTCAAAATTTTCTAGGAGTTTGATCAGCAAATCACTAGCATTGTGTACCATCATGAGTCTTTCATTTTCAACCTCATTTAGTAATTCAACAAATTCCTTGAAGGATTCTGAGTTTGAGACACTGCAAATTTAATGTCAGCATGCTGAGATTCTGGTGAGAGCCCTCTTTCAGGCTGCATACACCCAACTTCTTGTATCATCGAAAAAAGTTCAATGTTTATTTTCAAACACTCATTTTATTTATTTTAAAAATAGGTGGTATAGTGACTTAGCACAAAATTAAAAACTTTCAAAAATATATTCTAAATATTTATTTATTTATTAGAGAGAAGGGGATGTAAATGAAAATCACAAATGAAAACTACCTACTAAATAGAGAACCTGGGCTATGTATGGATAAGGTAATATTAATTGTCAGTTTATCCTTCTTCATTATGTAATATTTAAAATAGTAGATAAATTTATTATCAATTTGTGGCAGCACTTTCTGAGAAAGAGAATGGGTGGGGAGGGAGGGTGAAGTATTGCAACATATGCAATTTCATTCAGAACTCCTTTTAAATGATACAGGATCGTTTCTGCTTTCTTATTTCTAAAGTCTGTCACTCTACCACTGAGACAGTATGAACAAGGTGAGGACTTTTTTCCCAATGAGGAAAAATTGTGTTACAACAATATGAGCATTTGCATTTGAGGTGGCCAGACAGGAAAGCCTGAAAGTTGTATGTCTTTCACCACAGCCTTGGGAATGCTGGTCAAGCCCTGAATATCTGCAATCCCCTGGGTGGCAAGACCTGTATCTTATTTAGCTCTTTACCCTAAACACACAGGAAGGTACTCAGTATAGGTCTGTTTGGGAAAAGTCCAGTCTTTGTTAATGTAATGAGAATGATTTGTGCAAAATTGATGTAACCTGGCAGCCAAAGAGATTGGACTGGAATGCTCACGTGTGAGCAATGATGACTTCACTGATAAAGCTGATAATTCTTTCCTAGGATTAATAAATGCTATTCCTCAACTGTTTTTAACTTCTTTCCTCTAGGTAGGATTGCTACTACTGGTTCCCTTATAGTTGGTAGGGCCAGGTTACGACTTGTGAACAGAAATGGAATGCATCACTTTGAAGTCAGGGCACTTAATAGCCAAGGTGGGACCTCCAGACCTTTTCCCCTTCCACCACAGTGACTAGAAATGTTTGAAATGGAGACTCCTCCATCAGTCTGAGTCAGATATGAGAAGATAAGGAGCTGAACTCCTGGTCAAACTGCAGTTGACATCTAGCATGAGTGAAATACTCTTTGTGAAACTCAAATTGGCAGCTTCTTTATAAGGAGTTTGCAAAAATTATGGCAGAAAGTTGAAAAGAAGCTTTGAGTTGGATGGGCTTTCTAGGTACCACTTAAACAATTCATACTTAGGCTGCTAACATGTTCTCAGATTAAACCTGGAAAATTTTGCCATCTATTAAATTCTAATTTGAGCTACATCTAGAAGTTTTAAAAACATAGAAAAAGTTGTATCAATTTATGGTCTTTATAATTTGAAGTTATCTAAATTGAACTATCATTGAAATGTACTTCTAAGTTTTAATATTCATGGTTGTTTTGCATGCATGCAAGTCTCATCACTTACCACAGTAAATGATATGTATTGGTTATATAACACCAATTGTCTGATACAACTTGTTCAGGAAAACAATTGATCTTGCAAATTTATTGAGATGTTCGATATAGTTGTGTAGAAACACAACAGAATATAAACTTATTGTGCAGCAATTTTTTTTTATTTTTCAAGAAGTGTTGTTCCTTTGGTGGTTAGAGATTGCTGTTTTAGAATACGGAAACCAATATGCTGTGAAGGGAACATTTCCCACTTAGAAGTTTACATTTTTATATACATTACCCAAGAAAAGGCCAATTACCAGCTCTGTTCTTTCTCCCAGATCATTATCTCCGCGGTTTCATTTTTTCTCAATTCTAAGTATTCATTATATTTAAATCAGCTTTATGCTGCTTTCCCTGAATCATTTTTTATTTTAGCTTGAACCTTTGAATTCCTTTCTTATACCTGGCATTATTTGCTTTCCCCACAAATAAAAAATGCTATTTTTATTGATTAAAAATATCAATACATACAATTGAACCAGACTCATTTTCTTCTGCAGGCTACTTTCTGCTCTCAATTATAGTCAATAGTATTGCAGGCCCACTGCCTCAGGTAAGCATTAAATGGTCCTTTTCTTTTTTTAGAACTCTCATCAGGGAGTGAGGATTACACTAGATTCTTAACTTGGGGATGGAAAATTCCCACAACATTAGGTGTGCTGCAGAGCATCAACACCTCCCTATTTTCCTTCATTGAAAGAAAATTTTAAATGAGATCAGTGGGTATAGTCAAGTGACACAAAAAAGGTTTTTATTTATTTATTTATTTTAAAGATTTTATTTCATTATTTTCAGGAAGAGGGGAAGGGAGAGAGGCAGAGAGGGAGAGAGACATCAATGTATGGTTGCTTTTCACCTGCCTCCAGTCACAGATCTGACTGGAGACCTGGCTTGCAACCTGGTTATGTGACCTGGCTGCGGAATCGAATCTGCGACCTTTGGGTTTGCAGGCCGGCACCTTACCCATTGTGCTACCAGCCAGGGCTACAAAAAAGGTTTTTAACTGATAAAAAAAACCCAGAACTTTAGAAACTGTAACAATATCAAAAAGTCAAATGAATGTACAGCTTGTTAATTGTGCATTTAGAAATCAATATTTATATCTGAGAAAATCAACTATTCTTAAACAATACTGTTGTCTTTACTTATGCCCTACTACTTTGTTTGTAGTCAATTTACTAAGGGATACAAATTTATCAGAGTCATTATTTTGGGGACAGGATTTGAAAAAGCATTGTGTCTTAACAATTGGGTAAATATTTATATGTAACAGGTGAATAGAGAGTTCCATATTTTTGTTCTGTAACAGATGAGTAGAGGGTTCCATATTTTTGTTCTGAAATATTTTTGTTCTATAAAGATTCTATTACCTGTTTCTTTATCTTCTATTTACTAACATTTTATTTGGATTTTCTTTTATATTAATTGACAGTTTGTTTTTTTTCTGGCTACCTCTAGGAGTCAACTTAACCTAAATTAATCATTGGTTAAATGATAAACAGACTACTGCATTAGAGAAATTATGTCAAATGACATCACACAGTTAAAATGATTGTTGTCTAATGTAGTTTTGGTGGGATTTGCTTCTGTCCACAAAATAAATTTGAATGCAGTGATTGTCCATGATTTTAGGTTCTCAAGATCTGTGGGGTCATAAAATTGTGGTGCTTGAACAAAGGCAGAGAAGATGGAGATGGTACAGATCAACCTTATATAATGAATGCTGTATTCTGAAGTTTGCCATCTATTCTCAGACCACAGCTAGGCATTTGGGAAAATGAGGAAACAAAAGTCAGAGGTTCACCACCTCACATACCTGCACTTACTCTTTTGCTCAGGGTGCATGGACTCCAGTTTACTTGATTTAAAACAAGAAAGCTAGTTAGCATGTTTAACTTGGTGCAGTCTTTTTTTACTTTGGACACAGTCTTAAAAAAAGACACACCCAGTCCTATTTCCAAATTTAGTTAAGTTTTTCTTCATGGACTTGGTTCATTTGATTATTTCAAGTCTTTCTATCTTGTTATTCTTTTGAGCATGACTGTCAAACTTATCTTTTCTGTTCTTTGCTTTGAATGAGGAAACTACAAGAAAACTATTTCTGTTCTTCAGTATTGTGTGCATCTATGTCTTGTAAAAATGAACATGGATTGTGATATTTTCTGATGCAATTAGTTGGTTGAGACCACAAAGTCTGGACATAGCCTTGTGGATAAGAACTCTCATTGTTTTAAAGGCACCTTAATCTCAGTAGAGCTTAGCACATGAAAGGCCAACCTATAGCAGAAGCTAGGAGAAGGATTTTGAGATTTCAAGGAAAGCAGATATCTAAGCATAAACTTTTTACTAGCAGGTATGAGAAGGATCACCGAGGTGGTACCTACCACGAGACCCAGAATGCATTGGGTTCTAAAAAGTATGAAGGACTCATTCATTATAAGTGAGGTTTTCTAGTTTACTTCTTGTTATAGCCAAGTCATTATTAAATTCCACATAGTATAAATGAGATCATATGGTATTTCTTTCTCTCTCTGACTCATTTTAGTTAACACAATGCCCTCAAGGTCCATCATGTTGCTGCAAATAACAAGATTTTCTTCTGTTTTATGTCTGAATAATATTCCATTGTACAATATATACAGGATAGGGCAAAAATAGTTTTACAGTTGTTCATATGGGAAATAATACAATAATTAATAAATAACAATACAAGAATAAATTCTGTTTCATATTCACAACTATAAACCTACTTTTGCCCCACTCTGTATATATGTACACCACAATTTCTTTTTTTTTTTAAGTTTTTTTTCAATCCTCATCTGAGGATATGCTTACCAATTCTAGAGAGTGAGTAAGGAGAGAGAAACATCAGTGTGAGAGAAACATTGATTGGTTGCTTCCTGACTGCACCCCCAACTGGGGATTGAACCCACAGCCTAGGTATGTGCCTGACTAGAAATCAAATCCACAACCTTTTTGTATACAACATGATACTCCAACTAACCTAGCCACCTAGCCAGGGCTATATCACAATTTTTTTTCAGTCCCCTATTGGTGGGCACATACATTGTTTCCATGTGTTGGCTATTGTAAATAATGATGCTATGAACCTGAGGGTGCATATATCTCTTTGACATAGTGTTTTCATTCTCTTTAGATAAATACCCAGGAACTGGAATTGCTGGATAATATGGAAGTTATATGAGATCTGTCTGGAAGAAGTCCAGCCATTGTTAATATAATGAGAATGGTTTGTGTAACATCAATGTAACCTGGCAGCCAAGGAGAGTGGACTGGAACGCACATGTGTGAACAATGACAACTTCACTGTACTAGTCAGTAGAGGCAGATGACATTGAGTGAGCATGTGTACTGTGCAGCCATCACATTCAATGAAAGCAAGTAGGTAAAGGAACCTACATCTGATTTTGTGATAAGCTTGAACATTCTTCTGTGGAAACTATTCCAATGATTCAGGGGGCTGCATCTATGGGCAACTGATGATTGGCAGCTTTGTTACAATGCACCATCAGTTAATGTGACATGTCTCATGCAGAGGATTTTGGCAAAACATCAGATATCCCAAGTGACTCATCCCCTCTCCAGCCCAGATTTGGTGTCCTGTGACTTCTGTCTTTTCCTAAAACTAAAATCACCTTTGAAAGGGAAGGAATTTCAGACCATTGATGAGTTCAGGAAAATAAGATGGGGCAGTTGATGGCAACTGGGAGAATTGTTCGAGTTCCCAAGGTGCTTACTTTGAAGGGGACTAAGGCATCATTGTCCTATGTACAGTTTCTTGTGTCTTGTTTCTTAAATTCAAGATGTTATATTTAAGGTACAGTGTTTCCTGTATCTTTTATCTTAAATACAAAATATTAAATGCAATCAATAAATGTCTATTTTTCATATTACATGGCTGGATACCTTCTGAACAGACCTTGTAGTTTTAATTTTTTTTTAATATAATTTTATTGTTATTGTATTACATCCATCCTATAGTTTTAATTTTTCTGGAGGCCTCTATATTATTTCCCCTAGTGGATGTAATAATTTACCTTCCCACCAAGAGTGCATAAGGGGTCCCTTTTCTCCACACCCTTGACAACACTTGTTATTACTAGGTTTTTAAAAAAATATTTTATTCATTTTTTTTTTTTTCCAGAGAGAAGGGCAGGGAGGGAGAAAGAAAGGGAGAGGAGCATCAATGTATGGTTGCCTTTCACCTGCCTCTGGCTGGAGACCTGGCTTGTAACTTGGTTATGTGCCTTGGCTGGGAATCGGACTAGCTACCTTTGGGGTTGCAGGCTGGTGCCAATCCACTGAACCACACCAGCCAGGGCCTAGGTTTTATTATTTTTTTTATAATAGCCATTCTAACAGGTGCATTTCTCTGATGATTAATGATGTTGAGCACCTTCTCATGTACCTGTTGGCCACTTGTTTGTCTTCTTTGGAAAAATGTCTATTCAGATCCTCTGCCCACTAAAAAAAATTTTTTCTTTTTTTTGCTATTGAGTTGAGTTCTTTCTATGGTTTAGATATTGGCCTCTTACCTCTTATCCTAGATATAGGATCTGCAAATGTTTCCTGCCATCTTGTAAGTTGTCTTTTCATTGTGTTGATGATTTCCTTTGCTGTGCAGAAACTTTTTGGCTTTATATAGTCCCATGCTTATTTTCATTTTTGTTACCTTTGCTTTTGGTGTCAAATTCAAGAAAATATCACCAAAATCTATCAAGGAGCTTAGCATCAATGGACTCCAAATGTCACATATTACTTGTTTTTGTGACACAGCACTACCAATGGATAACTAAGGCATATTGCCCATGTTAGATAGGCTATTTTAAGAGTTATGGAAAAAAATTAAAGAATACTTTAAATGCCTTTCTACAAGGTTATCTACAGCAAACTAAACATATATCCAAATGACAAGTTGATACCAGGATCATTTGTTGGATGTTCAGATGATGAAGTATAAATTTGACTTGATCACTGAAATCACTTCTTCAATACTGAGCCTTCCAACTATATTCAGGGAAATATATCAACTTCTTCTTTAAAGAAAACATGAAAATCAGCTTCTTAATCAAGATGATGTGATTTTATCTATGAAACATTAAAATTTTTGTTTAAACATTCAAACCAAAGTTAAGCACGGAGCTAGCTGGGAAGAGTAGATTATGCGCATTGGTGCAAAGATAATCTGGAACCACTTGGAGATTCACCCGTAGATGTTGTGTTTAGGGATGAGCTTTTCATGGTCTTACTACATAGCTTTCCTTCACTGAAAATATATAACATGTACACTTAACCCTTGCCTTCTTAAGAAATTACTTCAAACTGTGATGTTGAGTCAAAATTTTAATGAACTTGTGTATTGTTTTGCCAAGTTTCTGGGGAGGATTGTCCGTTGTGTGAGGAGGAAGGTCAGATGTAGACGGGAGAGAGAAATATAGAAAGATACAGCGCTGGCAGGTAAAATAAAAGGGGACTCTTTGAAGAGTAGTTTTACTTCAAAATTTCCAGGAACATTTTGACTCTGGAGGCTTCTAGGCCAATAATATGAAGATCAAACTAAATTGTTTGAAAAATATGGAAAATTTATGGTGGTTAGTTTTTGAGGAAAATAATCTGTGGGTTAAGGTGAAATAGAGGAAGTGAAATGATGACAAAACAAAACAAAAAATTTCTTCAGTATGCCTTGGGGAAAGAGAGACAAAGAGACAAGGGCCTTGGGACTGTGTTCTTAACATCTGAGAGAGTGAGAGTGGAGCTGAGATTCAGGTCAGAATGTCCTATGAAGTTATGCTGGCCTCTATCATAGAATTATTATGGTGGATTCAAAATGCTTTGTGCACTGAGGAGGGTGTTAAAAAATCCTCTGCTATGAATAAAGTTTCTCCAACTGCTTAAAAAAATTGATCTGTGTCAATAAATTTTACTTATTTCCTACAAACACTCTTTCCTCTCGTCATCTCCATGGTCACAGCTACATTAAGAGCTGGTGGTAAACTACTATCCTTTTTGCATGCCCAATTCTAAAACATAATCTCTTTAAGTACATCTTTGTTAGGCAATATCTTATGATGATTATAAACAAACCTCATGTCTGCTAAAGTGATTTTACATTAGCAATAATATTCAGAATCTCCTTTTCAAGTTTACATCAGACATCAGGGAGACTAGGTTCAGCTTTTGCTAATTATTTTGGCTATCAGAGGGAAAACTCAAATTTCTTAAAATAACAAACTTGCTTCAAAGTCAATAGTTTGATCTTTAAGCTACTGGTTTAAATTAAGCTGGCAAGTCAGTAATACTCTAGCCTACTGTTTTCTTCTTTTCGAAGAAAGTATAAAAATGGAGTCTGGAAAAATGATGTAGACATTTGGAATGGATTTTATCTGCAAAAATCCATCTGCAAAATAATGCAATTATAGCTATCTAAAGTAAAACACACCTTACCTCTTCATTCTATTCTAATTTTAGCTTCCAAACATTTTAATACATTTGTATGATGGCATATAGAAAATAACATGCATATTTTGAAAGTGTGACTTTTGACTTTTAGTTCTGCTGCAATAAAGTTATATTCTTCAATAGCTTTTAGGAGAAAATAATTATTTATAATTTAACACAAATTAAGCATGCATTTCCTTCTCCTTTCTAACTTGGAGAAGGGAGGGGATGAACATGATAAGGGATGGGTGGAATGTAGATGGAGGGCGGCAAACATGAATCCTTGTTTATCTAATAGTTATTTCTCCTCTTATGCTGTGGTAGACAGAATAATGCCACTCCTACCTCAAGGTGTCCACTTCTTAATCGTCAGGACCTGTGAATGTTGGCTTTTGTGGAAAAAGGAACTGGGGAGATGGGGAGAATATTGTGGAGTATTGAGGTGGTGCTGCCCAAGGTAATCAAGAAAGTCTGTGTAAAAGAAAGGGAAGCAGGAGAATCAGAGAAGAAGATGTGATGATGATAGCAGAGGTTGAAGTGATGCACGGAAGGGACCATAATCTAAGAAATAAAATGCAGGAGGCCTTTAGAACTTGGAAAATGCAAGGAAATTCTCCCATAGAGCCTTAGAAAGAACTTAGACCTTCCAACACCTTTATTGTAGCTTTGTGAGAGCCATTTCAGATTTCTGACTTCCAGTTACATAAGATAATACATGTTGTTTAAGTTTGTGGTAATTTATTATGTTAGCAATAGGAAACTAATACACAGATCTAGAAGATGAATCACCAATTATGAAAATTCCACTGAACTTTGAGAAATGTCCCCTGTAATTTATCATGAAGAAAAGTCAGTTTGTAATCACTGGGAAAGCCTTTTCTTTCTGATTCACTCTCTTTTCCCTTCTGCTTGGGATGTTGGCATAAGATGTAATGCCTGGATCTGAAGAGGCCATATTGTGTTTGTGAGTTGATGAGATCTTAAAAGTCTAAAGGCCTAAAAGTCAACATGTTGTGAATGTCAAAGTTAAAGGTCTATAATTAAATCTATCTCCAGATTACTGTATTTGTAATAATTAACTATTATTATTGCTTATGTCAATATTACATATGAAATCCAACTTAACTGATACATTTGGTTTATGTGATGTGATAGATGTAGTAGTTAATGAAAAATTGATTCAATCCTTTCAATAAAATCTCTTTATATTTATCCTGTTCCTCTTTCTGTGAAGATTAACTTCACCATTAGACTATTGAAAGACACCATACGAACTAAAAAAAATTTGCCATCTTAGCAATTTTAATCAAAGCATACATTTTTTTCTCCAGAAATTTAAGAGATAAATGCAAATTATACCAACTTATTGCCTCTGCTCACAAGGTAACAAAATTAAAAACTAAACGGACAAACTCATTTTGATGGAAAAATAAAAACCTGGCTGACATTTCAATGAATATGTTACCGGAGGAACCCTGGCTCTTCTTGCCTATGCTGTAAAGAATTACAGATCAGTGAACCTATTAGCATGCATGTAAAGTTTTTTAAAATCTTTTTTAAATTTAATAAAAAAAAAGGATTTTATTTATTTATTATTTCCAGAGAAAGGGGAAGGGAGAGAGGCAGAGCAGGAGAGAAACATCAATGTATGGTTGCCTTTCACCTGCCTCCAGTTACAGACCTGGCTGGAGACCTGGCTTGCAACCTGGTTATGTGCCCTGGCTGGGAATCAAATCAGTGACTTGTGGGTTCACAGGCCGACACCTTATCCACTGTGCCACCAGCCAGGGCTCATGTTACCAGCCAAGGCTCTAAAGTTTATTAATGAAGGGGAGAGCATAGAAAGGTGGCTAAAGGCCGTGGTGGCAAGCTCACCCAAGGGTGGCCAGAGGGCCCAGCCAGTGAGTCCTTTGTTCTGAGGACTTATATATTTGGTGGGATGGGGGTGAAGAAGTTACATATTGATTGACAGACAAAAGTGGTACCAGCTTTTCTCTGGGAGATGTGACTACCCAAACTTAGGTATATATGGGTATATATACTTATTCAAACAAGTATATTCTGTTAGTCTGAATCCTTATCTTGCTCCAGACTCTTATTTGCTCATTGTGCATGCATGATGGGAGGCAGGCAGTTAATCAGAGTTGTTTTAAGGGTTTTTACTTTGGGTACTATAGACCCTTTCCCACCTTTCTGGCCTTGGGATGAAAGGACAGTCTCAAAGTTTTCCTTTTCCCAGCTAGAGGAGATGATACACACAGACCTCTCAAGGGCTCCCCCTGTCCTGCACTGTCACAGTTCATTTGTGTTGTTCAGAATACCTGGCAGCCTTATCCGACCAGGCTCTGGATTACTGGGTCAGCGGGTGATACACGTCCCCCTCTGCTTCTAGCTTCTGTATAAAGTTCTTTATTGGATTGTAATGGTGAGGGTCTTGCCTTTGTGTCCCTTCTGGCTGCTCATATGCCTATATTAATTAGAGAACCAGGCACCTAATGAGTACATAAAGTAATAATGGTATATTATAATATGTGAAACATTTAATGTAGCCCAAATAAATGAAACAGCAAGACATTAATTACCAGCTTTGATAAATGGTCTTCTGACCTCACCCTCCATGCTCTTCTGTAACTTTTTTTGTTATTGTTGGAAGGTTAAATGATTTACTTAATTTTTCTCTATACTCTTGTATCAATAGAAACATGAGTTTCTATTTAAATAAGTTCAAGTGAAAAACAAACAAAACTGCATATCAGAAATATTTAAATTATAACTCTAGATATTCAAATTATTCATGAACAAATTAAAATAATATTTAATCAGTAATATCTAAACACATTGACTTTCCTTCACAAGAAGAATAAGTGAGTTTATATCTGTAATTGCAAATACAAATAAATTTTTCTGTCCCTCTGGATAAGTAGCTTCATGTGTTTATCTGACCCTTCAAAGTTAGAATTTTGAAAATTTTCACCCCTTTCTTTTCTCTACCAATTTATTGTCTTCATTCCATTAACATTTTTGGAAAAGAAAATGCCATAATACTATGTGGTACAACATCTTCCTTTTATTTTTAAACTTCAAACCGCAAATTTTCAGTTGTAAAATGAATGTCATGGGGATGTAATACACAGCATAGTAATCAGCATTAATAATTCTGAATTGCATATTTGAAAATAGCTAGGAGAATGGATTATGAAATGTCTTATGACAAGAAACAAATTTTGTAATTATGTATGATGACAAATATAACTGGACTTATTGTTATAATAATTTTGCAACATATGTACACATACATACTGAACATTGTTATACACCTAAAATTAATATGTTTTAACATGTCAATTAAAGCTCAAAATATTCAAGTGAAAAGTAACAACAGTCTTCTGGCCAAGATGGAGGCATAGGTAGACATATTGCATCCCTCTCCACAACTAAAAAGGAATACATCTACCTCAAAACTAGAGATAACCAGAAATTCTAGAAAATCAAGCTGCACAGAAGTCCAACTAACAAAGATATAAAGAAGAAATACTTATTCAAACAAGTAGGAGGGGTGGAGCCAGCACAATGAGGACACAATTTGGTGGCATGGTTGGGTGGCATTGTGGCTACTGTGGGATGGCAGCTGTGGTTGACTGGTGGAAAGTGCAGGTACACATTAAAAAAAAGGAGGGGCACTTGGGGGATGCTCCTGGCACCAGACCAGACTTTGCAGCTCAGGGTTCCAGCATCAGGGGGAAAATAAAGCCTCATTATTTCTGACTGTGAAAACCAATGGGGATTGTGGTGGAGGAAGATACTGCTGGTCTCTCAGCAGAGTCTGTTTGTTTGGAGGGCCCCCATGGTCCTATACTCACCGACTCTGGGAACCACAGCCAGGGCTACAGCTAGAGAGGTGTCAGTCCTATACAGAAAGCTGGAGAAGTGCTTGGAAAAGGGGCAAGGGCTAACAAGCAGCATTGTCCCCACTTAGACCCCTCCCCAACATACAGTGCCACAACCTGGTTAAACAGGTCACTCCATACTGACAAATACTTAAGGCTCTACCCCTTAAAACATAATAGGTGTGACAGCTCTATCTAAGACACAGAGGCAAACACAGGAACCTGTCAAGTTGAGGGGACAGAGAAGTATGGTCCCAAAAAAGGAAACAGATCAAGATTCCAGTGGGAGAACTAAACAATGAAGAGGTAGCCAACCTAATAGATGCAGAGTTTAAAACACTGGTGATAAAGATGCTCACAGACTTGACATACATGCTTGAATAGGACAAATACAGAAGGGAAGAAGTAAAGGCTATGCTAAGTGAAATGAAGAAAATCCACATGAAACCAATGATGAAGGGAAGGAAAACGGGGTTCATATCAATGATTTGGAACATAAGGAAGAAATTAATAGTCAATCTGTACAGAATGAGGAAAAGAATTGAAAAAAAAAAGAGAAACTTAAAACTTTAAATGTGCAAACATCTGAATAAACATCTGAATCATAGGTGTTCCAGAAGGAGGAGAAGAAGAACAAGAAATTGAAAACTTATGTGAAAAGTAATGAAGGAAAACCTCCCATATTTGGCAAATGAAATAGACATATAAGTTCAGGAAGCACAGAGAGCGCCAAACAAGCTAGACCCAAAGAGGACCACACCAAAGCACATCATAATTCAAATGCCAAAGATGAAAGCTAAAGAGAGAATCTTAAAAGCAGCAAGAGAAAAGCAGAGAGTTACCTACAATGGGGTTCTTAGAAGACTATCAGCTGACTGCGCAAAAGAAACTTTGCAGGCAAGAAGGGACTGGCAAAAGTCCCCCTCTTCATTCAAAGTGATGAAGAGCAGGACCTACAACCAAGATTACTGTATACAGCAAAGCTATCATTCAGAAGTGCAGATAAAGTGTTTCTCAGACAAGGTAAAGCTAAAGGAGTTCATCATCACCAAGCCCTGATTATATGAAATGTTAAAGGGACTTACTTTAGAAAAAGAAGATAGAAACTATGAACGTTAAACTGACAACAAACTCACAACTATCAACAACAGAACCTAAAAACAAAACCAAAAAACAAAACCAAACTAAACAGACAACCAGAATAGGATCAGAATCATAGAGTGGTAAGGGTAAGGGGACGAAATGAGCAAATGGTGCATGGATTAGGAAACATAATTAGTGGGTACAAGATAGACAGGGGAGAGTTCAGAATAATATAGGAAAGGGTGAAATCAGGGAACTTACATGCATGACCCATGGACATGAATTAAGGGGGGTCCTGCATGGAGGGGAACAAAGGAAGAAGAAATTGGGACAACTATAACAACATAATCAATAAAATATACTTAAAAAATAAAAATAAAAATGGATAATTCTGTCTCTCTCTGTCGCTCTCTCTCTCTTTTTTTTAAGAAAAGAATGTTTCTTATTAGCCTGGTCACATGGCTCAGTTGAAGCATCATCCTATACATAAAAAGCTTGCCAGTTTGATTCCTGGTAGAGCAAATACCTAGGTTGTGGGTTTGATTCCTGGTTGAGGAGGCAACTATTCAATGTTTCTTTCTCTCTCTCTCTCTTTCTCCCTCTCCCTCTAAAATCAATAAACATATACTTGGGTGAGGGTTAAAATATAATATTAATAAATAAAAACCTAACTTATTAATGAAATAAGTTTCCCCAAGTGGAGGACTTACATCATTCTACTTTTCAGACTTCTAGTTAAAATTTTAAGACTCAGGAAAGATTTCATAAATTTAATTAAAAGTTCCTCAAACAGTTTATAAAAATAGTTTCATAGTTCCAAAATGTTTTTCTTTCCTCTTAGAAAGAGGGGAAATAAAGGGCATACACATATAAAAAACTCATTTTCCAGTTCTAGCTTAATCATTCATTTATTGAGACCTTACTATCAGCCTGACTCTGAAGAAGCAGAGTAAGTAGGGAAGACAATTTTATAAACAAATTATTTCAAACCAACATATAGGTGCTTAATAGAGATAGAAATATAAAGAATTAGAGCTTAAAGCTTAAATGAGGTGGCAACTTGGTTTTCTAGGGAGTTAGAAAATTTTCATAGGACAGGGACAAATGAATGGCTTTTGAAGGTGAAGAATAACTTACCTAGCTAAAGAAGGACATTTGAGAGAGAGAGAGAGAGGCTTAAAATATTATAGGGCTTAAAATATTAAAGCCCTCCAAGATTAAGTTGAGATTATAAATGAGATGAGGGTTTTATTTAGACCAGCGATTTTTAACCTTTTTCATCTCATGGCACATATAAACTAATAACTAAAATTCTGTAGCACACCAAAATATATAATTTTGCTGATCTGACAAGCACAATTGATATAATTTTGATTCATTCACATCAGATGGTTATCGCCGAGTTGCTGTTGTCATTTTTTAATTTGACAATCTAAGGGAAAGAGATTAGTGCCTTGACTAAATAGTCAGATATTGCATTAAAAAAAAATCTCCTGCAGCACGCTGGTTGAAAATTGCTGATTTAGACAATAAGAGAATACTAAGTGACTTTAGGCAGAGGAACTCCATTAACAGATTGCATTTATGTAAAATAAATACTCTGAGGAAAATTGAATGGTATGTAGACTGAACAACAATTTGAAGAACTGATGAGGAGTTGCAAGAGTGGGGAGGAAATAGTTTGTAGGTAAAATGAACAGAATTAAGAAACTGATTTTGGGTTCAGAGGAAGACCAACCCATCACTTAGGATCTGTAACAAAAAAGCTGAATTTATTGCTTATTAAAGAGACATTGCTTTTGTATATAGTTTCCTTGAGAAGCAAACTGCTTTTAGGAAGCATGGAGGTCATAAGTTGTCAACTTCCATTGGTAGGACTTTTAGGGATTAGCTGACTGTTAGTCACAGAAATGTGGTTACTGGAGTAAGGCTATTGTTTGGTAACAAAATGTTGGAAGATGTCACTGAATGCATTACTTTCTTTTTCTTTTTTAAGATTTTATTTATTATTTTTTAGAGAGAAGGGAAAGGAGAGAGAGAGAGAGGGAGAGAGACCTCAATGTGTGGTTGCCTTACACCTGCCTCCAGCTACGGACCTGGCTGGAGACCTGACTTGCAACTTGGTTATGTGCCCTGGTTGGGAATCGAACCAGCAACCTTTGGGTTCACAGGCGGGTGAATGCACTACTTTCAAAGTATGTTTTTTGAAGTGTGTAACTGGTTGACTGGGATGAGTTTAAAATGGATTCTTTTTTCAAATTAAATTTATTGGTGTGATATTGGTTAATAATATTATATGCTTTATGTGTACAATTCTGCAGTACATCATCTATATATTGTATTATGTGCTTACCATCCAAAGTCTAGCCTCCTTCTGTCACCATATATTTGACTCCCTTTATCCTCTTCTCCCTCCCCACCATCACTTAGATAACCTTCATACTGTTGTCTGTGTCTGAGTTTGTGTGTAAAACTGATTCTAATGTTACTTCTTCTTTAAGCCAAAATACAATCTATCTTTTTCTTTTTTGAATTGAGAGAATAAAAGCTTTTATTTTTATGGGTTAAGATGGAAGAAGTAAAGGTCACCTTGAGCTTTTGCTTGACAGAAAGAAAAAAAAAAAAAAAAACAGAATAAGAGGAAGAATCAATGTAGGATACAGGTAGGGAGAGGAGCAGTTTGGACAGCAAGATGTGATTTGGGCATGTTAACATTTGTGTAGGATATCGGTAGCTAGTTGGAAATATGGGGAACTTGGGGAAATGGTTGCTATTTACAACTCAGCAGCATATAAAACTATGGATGAAATAAAGTGGCTCAGGGAAGGCTTGTGGAGTAAAAATAGAAATAGGCCCATGACAAAAGGGAGCAGCATTTGAATATATGAGAAGAACCACAATATTGTAATTGCAGAAAAGAAAGGAGGAAAGAGTTGCATTAAGACTGAGTTGTCAACAGCAGGGAGTTTATATGTAAAAACAGTCCAAAGAGGCCACTATTGACTTCAACAAGAGCCATTTCAATATAATTATAGGTCTGAACATCAGATTTAAATGATACTTAAACATTTTGGTTGTCAACTTTTGATATATTGCTTCAAATTTTATTCATGTGTCTTAGGTACCCATGAATCTTATCAATACTTTTAGAAATATTCAACTCAGTAACTATTTATTAAGTATTGACTCCTTGGTGAATTTTTTTGCATGGAACAGTTACTGAACTTCCTAATAGATCACATTAGGTCCTTATAGCACATACAATGAGAAGTTTGATTTTATACCAATAACTTAATAAGCAAACCAGAATTTTTTTGTCTCAGTTTAAAAAGTTGATCTGTGTAGTGTAGTGATACCCAATTCTAATGTGACTTTAAAAAGTAAAGTTATATCATAAATTATTCCTAAAACATATATGCCAACAGGCAAACTAGATATTAAAGAGCTACTAAAAATAATAGCATGACTAATATTATTTCTTAAGGGCCAAATATTATTATGCTTAATATCTTACTGTCAAGATTGCTCTACCGAACCCTTTAATTATACTTTCTTATTTATGCTTGTGTTAGAGTGAAATGCCTGTCTTAATTCTTGACTTAATTATGTTTTTCACATAGTGAACATGTCTTTAATTTTATAACCTGTGGTCTTTCAGAACATATGAATCCTCAGAAGTTGCTCAATAAGTATTTGGCAATTAATAATTTGTCCCACAAAGAACAGTTTGACACTGAATGCCTGCCCAAGTCTTGTTTTCTTTTGCCTTGTCCAATAGTTTGTCTGGTTAAATGTGACTTCTTTACCCTGGAATCATCCTGTCATTCACCTATCTTAAGAACAATAAGGAAATTATTTCTTGATGTTGAGTGTGATCTTTGTAGCAGGTGCTCTTTTTTGTTGTTGTTTTTTCTGTCAATTTCTTGTTTTATAGCACAGAATGAAATGGATTTCTTATACTTTTATCTTTCCTGGAATATTTTGGGGGAGGTATCATTCTTTGTTTTCTTTACATCCTGGGTTGTCTCACCTCTTAATAGGAGTAATTTATCTGGTGAAATAAAAGTCCCCGTAAATAACTGGAACTCACTGCATTAGAAGGTGGTCTGGGAGGTTCTTCGGGTGGCTTTTTTTCCTTTATGTGTGGCAGCCTCAATTTCCAGGTACCTAGGAAAGGGTCTGCTTTTTATTTTCAACTCCTTCCACAGGTTCTAAAATATAAACTTGAGAGGAGATGTTGGAGGTTCTTATTTTGACTGTAGGCCCAACCCGGATTAATTACTACTTTATTTATCAAATCAAGTTAATTGCAAGATGCCCTATTATTTTATGTGCCACTAAGAAAAGAAAGTTGTCAGCTAAACCACAGTATATTTTTATTACTGAGAATCTTATGCTTATTTCAAAGTTTTTAAATACATGTTTAACATGGATTTTTCTCATAACTATTCATTGTGTATCAATAAAAAGAAAAATGTAAGGAAAATACACTGATTAAGGTGTTGTTGAAAGTTCTTCACATTAAAAGTTAGACTCCTTTTTAAAAAATACTTTAAAAAGTTTATTTTTAGAAAGAGGGGAAGGGAGGGAGAAAGATAGGGAGAGTAACAACAATGTGTGCCTCTTGCATGCCCCCAACTGGGGACCTGGTTTACAATCCAGGCAAGTGCTCTGGATTGCAGTCAAGTGACCCTTTGATTCCCAGTGGAATCAACCAGTGACCCTTTGATTCCCAGGCTGGCACTCAGTCCACTGAGCCACACCAGCCAGACCTCAAAAGTTAGACTTTTTTGAGGCATATTTTACCTGGGTTGTCAGCATCCATGATTTGCCACACATCGTTTTCTTCTGTGCCAAAAGCGCTGGTGACCCAACTTTTCTTAAAGAAGTATTCCACTTTTGTCATCAGAATCCTTTCCTAAGCCTCTGATACCCTTCCTCAAACACTGATGTGCAGGAGTTCCAAAACTCATCTTCTTTTCAGATATGTTAAGATATGGAAAAAATGTGAGTCTTAAGCTGGATGAAATGTGGTCTTTCTGCTATGCCCCCAGCACTGTCTTCTCACTGCCCAGTACCAGCTCTCTATTTAGAGAACATAGTTAGCAAATCACTGTTAAGCCAATAGATTTCCAGTCTTGATTCTAGACCTGGGTAATTCACACTAATCAATACTCTATCTTTAGGATGCAGATGTAGTTACTAGAACATAATTTTAGCTATAGACAGAAATATTAGCTTCAAAGCAGGCTGGGCAATAATGTGGTTCTCATGTTGAAGTGTACCACTCAGTCAGGACTCTCACATTGACTCCTCCAGGAACAGTGTCTGAGACTGGTGCGTGGCCAATAAATTTAGGTAGAATGTGATTTGTACTGTTAGAAGATGCCTTAAAAATCATCTAACCCAACTATTTCATTTTAAATATAAAGAAATACGTTTTGAAGAATTTAACTTCTTTGTATAAAATAACAGCATTAGTGAATGGCAGAAAATGAGAGCTCCAACTGCCTTTCATGAATTGCTGGGCATTCAGCTCTATTTGTGCTGTTAACAGGTTAATAAGAATTAATGTTTGTGCTATATGTTTGTTTTGGAGATTCGTAACAGAGGAGCTTGAGCAGAAACCCCTGGGTCTTCACTTGTTTAATGGCTATCTCTCTGAAAAACCACAAAATAACTGATTTTCCAAGAAGTGGCCTAGTTCGGTCTCAAGAAATGACGTCAGAATAATCATATTTGAGATGCATACTTTGGAATTTTTGCTTGGAGGAAAGAAATTGGGACAATATTCCCCTCACCTTTTTGATGATACCTTCATCTAAACTCCTTGCTTCCCTTCTAATTTTCCTCTCCTCCAACAAACTATTAATCAAAACATCACTATTCATGATAAACCAAAGATCTTTGGGAACCTGTAAACCCCATGTCCTGAAAAAGTGTCCAGTGCTTCCATTCCTTGGGCTATGATACTATGATACTATCTGGTGTAAGATCTAGGATTTATCAAAGCAAATTCCAGGGGGCATTTGTTTCTTCACTGTATATTCAATTATTTCCTGGGACTTCCTGTGTTAGGTTAAGAGTCCTTTGGTTTTAATAATAAACTCTTCCAACTACCTTAGGTAAGAAAGGACACTAAGCATCTTGTGGATCACAACACTCAGGTCTTAGGCTAGAACTAGAACCTGAAATTGAACACCTTTAGAGCCTGACTACTTTGTTCTTTTCACTTGATGCTGATTGAAAATATGGCTGTCAACAATACCCAAGTATGTATTACAACTCAAGCCTCCTGCTTTCGTAAAGAACACTGCTTTTCTTTTTTTTTCTATAATTTTAAGTTTTGGTGGGTAGGACAAACTTGGGGTCAGTTTATGGACCAGTCAATAAGGCTAATGGAGAAATGCATTACTCAAAACAGATTCTGGGGCTCTACAACTGCAGGAGAGGAGGCGAAATCATTGTACACTGGATATCACTGGAATCAGCCAAGTGAAGATTCTGAGGCTATTTACATTTTACCTCCCCACTTGCAGGCAGGGTATTGCCCTTGCCAGGAGCTGGTGATCCACACTCCAGCACTGAAAGTACTGGCGTCAGGAGTGTCCAACACTGAAAAAGACCAAAGAGGAATTTGAGGGATAATAAATCCCCTTCCTTAGTTTTTTTCAGTTCTCATAAAGACACACAAATTAATTCTCGACAATACTTGACTCTGTTAATGACATATATGCTCTTGAAATGTTCTTTTTTCTTAATTTTCATGATGCCACATTCTGTTTTTAATCTCCAAAGTTAATAATAACAGCAGGTATCACCTACTTATTTCTTTCTCTATGTTAGACATGTGCTAAATATTTACATGAATATTTAAATTAAATATTTATCATCCAATTTAATCCTTAGAAAACTGTGTAAGCTAGAGACTATTATTTTCCCTATATTATAGGTTGAGCAGCATTCTTGTGTTTATATGCTTTTCTGTGGACTGTCTTATCTAATGATTTGCACTTCTCTGAACATACCACCTCATTCCATAGTTTTTTTTTTTTAAGATTTTGTTTGTTTATTTATTTATTTATTTATTTTAGTTTTTATTTTAGCATACTATTTATTTAGTGATTTTATTTATTATTTCCAGAGAGAGAGGAAGGGAGAGAGGCAGAGAGGAAGAGAGACATCAATGTCTGGTTGCCTTTCACCTGCCTCCAGCCACAGACCCGGCTGGAGACCTGGCTTGCAGCCTAATTATGTGCCCTGGCTGGGAATTGAACCAGCGACCTTTGGGTCCACAGGCCGGTGCCTTATCCACTGAGCCACCAGCCAGGGCCTCATCCCATAGTTTTAATTAGCATCTATATGCTCTCATCTTCATAATCTGAATCTTTAGCCTGGATTTCTCCCCTTAGCTTCAGACCTATCTATACTACATATTATCATTCAGAAGTCTCAAAGCCTCCTCAAACACAGCATAACCACTCTTAAATTCATAGTCTTATTTTGCTAAGCTGCTTATCCTCCATTTAAACTTACTGTTTTAGGATGGAAACTTTGAAGTCATTCTTGATTGCTCCCTGACACTCATTCCAGACAATCACTAATTTCCATAAATTTTGCCTATTATGAATATCTTTATCTTCATTGATTCATCCTAGTCTATGACACAATTTTTTCTTTCTTGGACTATTCAATAATTTCTTGGCTAGTTTATTCTCCATCCAACATTTACAGTGATCTTCACAAATACAAATCTGATAATGCTATCACCTACTTAAAACCATATAATGGCTTTTCATTCCTCTTTAAAAAAATCAATCTTATTAACTCAGTGTGGTAAAGGTAAATAGCTATCGACTAAAAATTCATGATACCCTTTCCTAGTATAGACTGTTGATGAGATTATATTTCTTGGCCTCCTTATAGTGAAACATGGCTGTGAAATGTGAGAATCATGTGTTCCGTTTCCAGCCCTGGCCTATAGGAATCTTCTCATGTGGTACTGTTACCTTCCCCTGGTCTCTGGCTTGATGTCCTGGACATTTTATGTCGAAGGGATGTTTAAGACAAAAAAAACAAAAAAAATTGGAGGAAGCCTCATTCCTTGGGCCATGGTGATGAAAGCCCCCACCATTCAGGAACACCTGAATGGAACTATTCAGAAAGCAAAAAATTAACTTTTATTGTGATAAGTCCTATGTATTAAGATTAATACATAATATACAGGCTCTATATAATCTAGTCTTTTACACTTCATCTCTCTTTACTCTTCCTCACACTCTTCACTTTAATTATAGCTAACTTCTTTCATTATTTCCACCTCTAAGCCTTCTACTCAAGGTTGTAGTTAGCCAAGTATGCTATTCCCTTGGCTAAATTGTACTCATCTTTATTTTTATCATCTATCTATCTATCTATCTATCTATCTATCTATCACTTATCTATTTATTTTTAGAGAGAGGGGAAGGGAAGGAGAGAAACATCAATGTGTGAGAAATACAGCAGTCAGTTGCCTCTTGCACGTCCCCAAATGGGGACCCACCCGTAACGCAGGCTTGTACCCTGACTCAGAATCAAACCATCAACTTTTCAATTCACAGGCTGGCACTCAATCCACTGAGCCATTCCAACCAGGGCTTTAATAACCTTTAGAGTCATCTGAAATGCCTTTCCGCTGTTCCTTGGTGATGGCAGTTTCCTCTTTCATAACTCTCTGTGGTTTCCTTAATATGACATTCATCACATCTATGCTTCATGATTTGTTTCTTTGCCTCCCCTAGACTGTAAGCTTTTTGAGGGCAGGGATTATTACCTAAGACTTTGGGTTCTTGTCTCCTGATATAAAAGAATTTAGACCAGGGATACTGATAAAAGCAAACAGATTTATTGATGGTTTACAGAGCATGAGAACATTGAGATAGGGTCCCAGGTTCTGTGTGCAGAATATGGGACTTATGGGTTTTTATTCCTTGGGAAAATGGGTGTTGCTTGGGTTAAACAATCAGGGTGTAGGCTGGCTGGTTTTTTCTTTTTAGGAACTCTGAGGTCCCACTGAAGTTCCGATATGAGTCAGTAAAGCAAGGCATTCTGGGATTTTGCAAGGCTACTTATGGGATGCTAGAAAGGACTTGCCCAACCAGGTATTGAATTTGCCTCTGGGGTTTTGTGGCTTGGCTTTAGATCTGGAAAACAAACTTAAAAGAAATTAGGTTAGTTTCTAGATCATTGTTTTATATCTACCTATTGGTAATTGCCATAGTTCTGGCAGAGCAATTTGTTTTGGAAGAGCTTGACTCGATGGAGCAATTTTTGGAATCATTTTATTCTACCTGTTTCAGGATCATGTCTATCTTTTTCTATGTTGTATCACTAATGCCAAACCAGCCTCTGAAATATAGTTGGTGCTCATTAAATATTTACTGAATAAATGAATGGATGGAAGGATCATCCTGGCCTTCCACTCTGTGATGTCACATCCTTAGCTAACTTTCTGTAAATGTTTCAAAAGCATTTACAAAGTTTTTGAAAATTTGGTTAATAAGGAATTGCTGTTGTTCTTGTTATATTAGTAAACATTTTATATCGGTATACAAATATATAGTATAGCTTTAGTGAAATGTTTTCAATGTATTAAATTCACTGTTGAAATAAAAGTAAAGAGGGAATTGTGCAAATAAGCTGAAAAAATGGGAACATTTTATTGAATGACAATTCGAAAGGATGGCTATGTGTAATGACCTCTAGTCTTTGGCTGAGGAAGCAGGCTTGAAAAAATAATACAATATTGAAGAATAGGATGTTGCTATGGGAACAGTTACCTAAAGATCTAATCAGTGTCTTGTTGAGTGGAAGGATTTTCTCTTAAGTATGAAACAGTTCAGCAAGTGCTAAAAATAGTTTTTAAAAAGCCCCACAAATCATTTGCCACAAAACTCATGCTGGCTACTAAACATTTTAAAACAAAAATTTGAAAATAATTGGAACTATATAATAAGTGTATTGCTTTTTAAATAAATGTTTTTGGGTTCGATCCATATGTTTATTATACTATGTGTTTAGTTAGAACCATGTATTTAATTAGAAGGGCTGAAGGTGTCATAATTTAGCTTTCCCAAAAGCAGAACTTGAAATAAGGACATGAGGGAAATGTTTATTTGGAAGGTGATTCAGTGAGCAGGCATGAGAGGATAGGCAAAATAAGGCCCGGTGAGAGAGTTGTCCCCACTACCCTTGAAAAATGGAAGTCAGGGCATTTATTTACTAGTTTCATCCCTCTTGGTTGAGGGTTGCCATCTGAGAGTGTTAGCTTTTCAGCTGCCCTAGAAAGAGGCAAAGTGACTTCTGACAACTTGGGGGCAGAATGTGGAAAGGTGAGAAGCTCAGGTTGGAAGCAGGATGCTGGCAGTAGAGGTAAGTCTAAACTGGTACAAACATATGGGATGTGTGTACCAGTGATGTCTGCCACAGTCTAATTCTAGGTTCCTGACTTATTCCTCCACCTAAGTTTCTTTTACAATGGTATATTACTTTATTTTTTATCACTTTGACCCTTAGCAAGGTCATATGACCTTTTTCGGCATCATTGTTTTTTGTTTCTAAAATTGAGATAATAAGGTTCTGGCTGATAGCACAGTGGATAAGGTGCCGGCCTATGAACCCAAAGGTCATAGGTTTGATTCCCCAGCCAGGGCACATAACATGGTTGCAAAACAGGTCTTCAGTCAGGTCTGTGGCTGGAGGCAAGTGAAAAGCAACCATACATTTATGTCTCTCTCCCTCTCTGCCTCTCTCTCTTCCCCTCTTTCTAAAAATAATTAAATAAAATCTTAAAAAAAAACCATTAATATTGAGATAATAATATTATTTCCACAAAAGGTTGTACCTGTGATGCTGTTAGCACAGTGTCCAGTCTGTATAGTAAGTGCTGATAAATGTTATTACTATTATTAATAGGAATAATAATGTACCACTACTACTACCATGGTGGGTGAGGCCAATTGTTACATTATCTCCACAGTATCAGTCACTTCATTGCAGAATAATTTTCATTTTGTCTCATACACATTATCTGATTTGTTCCTCACCCCAATTTTTATAAAATACCTGGTACCTTGAATTCTGAAAATACCTCTCAGACAAAAAAAAATCATTGCTGTTTTCAGAACACTGTTGAATAAGGTAATCCCTGTCAAGTCTATCTAAACCTGTGTAAAGCTGATGAAGTATATATTCTGAGCTCTACAACCTTCATTGTAGGACTTTATTGAGGCAATTTCAAGTCTTCAGTTATTTATATAGCAGTAAATCTGAAATGATTGTTTGCATTGGAAGGATAATTTTAGCGTACACAAATGGTTTTCTTCAGTGTCAAGATGAAGGCATAAATCACACAGAAAGAAGAGCCAAGGCTCACCTGAAAGAAACTACAACCAGCATTTATTAATAAAAACATTCTAAAGATATGTATCTTAGAATACAGGGCTTTATGAGGGAAAAAAAGCAAATTTTAAAAGTGAACAAGTTCATATTTTCCAAGTAATAAACTACATTCTACTTTTATGGTCCCCCCACCCCCCATGCTCAGGGACTTCCAAATGTATTATCTCAGTTTATATGGGCTAGAAATCATAAATAAGAAAATATAACTGGCAATGTATTAGTCAGTGTGGGCTGCTGTGTGAGAACGTACCACAGATTTGGGGGCTTTAATAAGAGAAACTCACTTTTTCACAGTGGCAGTGAGAAATCCCAGAAGTTCCTGCAGGACTGATTTCTGGTGAGATCTCTCTTCCTGTAGACTGTGCTTTCTTTCTCATCGTGCCTTCGCACAGTGGAGAGGAAGACAGCAAGCTCTCTGGTGTCTCTTCTAAGGATACTAATTCTATTGGACCAGTCTTCAATTTCACCACCTCGGTTAACCTTAATTACTTCTTTAGAAGCCCCATCTCCAGATACAGCCACTCTGGACATATGAATTTTGGGGAATATATTTAGTCCATTACAGTGACTTATGAAAATATTTTAAAGCAGAAATGGTAGGTCTTCTATTCTATATAGAGCTCTTTTCTATGAGTACAAAAGGAGAGGATATGGCCAATTGCAGAAAACAGACAGGGCACTTATGTTTTTAAAGGCGCATTCAGCCCTGACTGGTGTGGCTCAGTGGACTGAGCACCAGGCTGTAAACCAAAGGGTTGCTGCCCAGATCCCCGTTTGGGGGTGTGTGAGAGGCAACCAATCTCTCACACAACAACGTTTCTCTCCTCTTCCCCTCTCTTTAAAAAGAAATACATTTATTTTAAAGGAATATCCAGGCACAAACACTGTTAGGCTCTTTTTATGCACCTTATCTAATTTAATTCTAAAAATGACCCGCCCAGACAGAATTATAAGCAATTAGGGAGGGAGATAGATATTAAAACCAGACTTTCCTTAGAGATCTTTGGACATAGTATTAAAACTTTCAAGTACAGAATGGTTTAATGTAGCCTTGTCTGGAACCAGCAAGAATGGATCGTATCATGTAATTTTCAATTTCATCTTACTCTCTCTTTATTATAGATAAGATTTTGGGAATGGAATTTTATCTCCTAGAAGAGATGCTTTAAGAAGAAGTTTCTTAAGTTTCAAGAGGAAATTTGTTGGAATGCAGCTATCTAAAAATTGGCATTCTTTTTGGGCTAGCTGATACTTTAAGTAAGTGTGATTAGCATAGTTAATGTTTATCAAATGCCACATAAAGTTAATGTTTATCTCCATAATAATCTCATAGTACTTCAGGCTCCATAAACAGGGGAGAAGAAGAAAATTAGCAATACCCTCCTGTGCAAAGGTCTTACAGCAGAGATACCCATTAGGTATTACCAGGTTTCTGGAGTTTCTGCTTCCAGTTGCCATATCTTCTGGCACATTAAAGATTGCATGTGTTTCAGAAACTATGGTCCCTGTACTGTACACTTTCCTAAGTTATGTAAAAACCAAGTGATGAAAAGCAGAAGGAAAATTAGAAAATGAATCTTGGGGGTGGATGAGTGGGTTTATTTCTAATAAATTCACTATTTCCCTATGGATTAGCTATAGTCCCCATTGTTGCTTTCTTTTTTAAAACTGTAACACTCACAGCCCACTGATGATATTCATAGAGGATCTTAAAAAAACCCCTTCGTGGAGAAACAATGACTGTGTTTGTAAGATGCTTAAGTGGCAAATCAGCACCTCCTGCCTAGGGAATTGAGAAACATTAAAAGACTAGAAAACAAACAAACAAACAAAAGGTTAGCAGTTTCATTACATAGCAATCTCAAGCATCAGCTATAAATTTTCAGTTGAATACCCATGATGCTTTACAATGACAGAGATGCTAGTCATTTAGCAATTATCTTAGTCATTTAGCAATTATGTTATACTCACAACTGTTCCACATAGAGCTCAGCTCTAAACAAAATGATCAAGGCAGAATAAAAAAAAGGTAAATTGGGGATTGGTGATCGAATGGAATTAAAACATGCTGTTGCTTGATGGCACCATTAGTACCTGCTCTGTATTTTATTTTCTATAGAAAGAAAAGACTTTATCTGGATCCATTTTACTCATTAATTCCTTAGGTGTTTTTGACTTCTGATGTGTACTGGGCATTGCTCTAATCTAATGGAGAAAGCAGACTAAAAAAAGGGAAAATTGTGAACTAGTAAACAAGACAATTACAGCTAGCAGCACTTTCTTTGATGAAACTAAAACTGTTTAATATGATAGGATTTTATCATGTATGATGATTTTTGTTGAACAGAAAACAGTGCTATTTGTCAATTATACCTCAATAAGAAATAAAAAAACCATCGAAGTGTCTTAAACAACACAGGAATTTATTGGTTCATATAGCTGAAAAATAGTAAATCAGAAGACTTTGGGGGATGGTTTTTCCAGGAGATTAACAGTGTCAACATCAACCCAGTTTTCTTACTCTTCTGCTCTGTAATCCAAGGAGTTGGCTTCATCATATGGCTCAGTGCTCTCAGGATTGCAGGATGTTAGCAGGAGGCAGGTTCCTGTGTGTCCTTGTTCCTATTCAGCGGGACTTCCATCATAGCATTCTAGTAAAAGGTACCATGATTAAGTTTAGGTTTCTTGTTCATCCCTGTATCAGTGACTAAGGTTGGGAATACAATCTTCTGATTAGTTTAAACCAGTCAGGGACCATTCTTGGAGCTAGGAGCAAGGTATTTGCATGGGAGAGGGCAGATACCTGGAAAACGATCTGTCTACTGTTAGTAAGGGGAGAGGGGAAATTGATGCTCGCCAAGCAACTAAAAATGTTCACTATAGAAAGTAACTAGTAACAAGAGATACTTTCTATGGAAGAAGAGGTGATATGTGAAAGGATAAAATGAATGCTGAGAGGAGGCTAAGTAGTATCTAGAGAAAGAGCACTTCAGGCAGAAAGAACACCAAAAACAAAGGCCCTGAGGTAGAAACAAATTTTTATATATTCAAAGAGCAGAAAGATGTTGTGATTTGAATGAAGTATAATGTCAAAGGGGTTGGCATTGTGGTTACTTAGTACTTGTCAGTTTAGCTAAGTTGGAACAACATTTTCCATAGTTCCCTTCACTGTGTGGTTTAAAAAGTATTTATTTATTTAAAAATTTTATTTTTTTAGAGAGAGGAAGAGAGGGAGAGAGACATCAATATATGGTTGCCTTTCTCCTGCCTCCAGCTACAGATCTGGCTGGAGACCTGGCTTGCAACCTGGTTATGTGCCCTGGCTGGGGAATCGAACCAGTGACCTTTGAATTCGCAGGCTGGTACCTTATCCACTGTGCCACCAGCCAGGGCTAATTTATTTATTCTTATATTGAGTATTTTACAATAAAAAATTTAAATTATATTTTATTAATTATGCTGTTACAGTTGTCCCAATTTTTCCCCCTTGGCCACCATCTACTCAGCATCCTCCAATCCCTCCGGTGATTCCCCCTTCTTCATTCATTCCCATGGGTCATGCATATGAGCTCTGTGGCCACTCCATTTCATATACTGTACTTTATATTCTGTACCTACCTATTTGTACCCCTTAATCCCCTCACCTTTTCACCCACCCATTATCCCCCATCTGGCAGCCATCAAAACACTCTCCATATCCATGATTCTGTCTCTGTTCCTATTTTCTTAGTTTGTTTTAAGGATCCAATTGTTGAAAGATATGTACTTATTGCCATTTTATTGTTCATAGTTTTGATCTTCTTTTTCTTAAGTCCCTTTAATGTTTCATATAATAATGGTTTGGTGATGATGAACTTCTTTAGGTTTTTCTTGTCTGGGAAGCTCTTTATCTGCCCTTCAATTCTAAATGGTATTTTTGCTAGGTAGAGCAATCTTGGCTGCAGGTTCTTGCTTTTCATGACTTTGACTATTTCTTGCCAATTTCTTTTAGCTTGCAAAATTTCTTTTGAGAAATCAGCTGACACTTTTATGAGAACTGCCCTGTAGGTAACTAATCTCTTTTTTCTTGCTGTTTTTAAGAGTCTCTCTTTATCTTTAACCTTTGGCATTTTAATTATGATGTGTCTTGGAGTGGGCCTCCTTGCATCCATCTTGTTTGGAACTCTGTGTTTCCTGGACCTGTGTATCTATTTTCTTCACCAAATTAGGGAACTTTTCTTTTGTTATTTTTTCAAATAGATTTCTAACTTCTTGCTCTTTCTCTTCTTTTTCTGGCCTTCCTATGAGGTGAATGTCGGAACACTTGAAGTCCCAGAGGCTGCTTAAACTATCTTTATTTTTTTAAATTATTTTATCTTCTTATTCTGATTGGTTATTTTTTACTTTTGTATGTTTCAAATTATCGATTTGATTTTTGGCTTCATTCACTCTACTGTTGTTTCCCTGTAAATTGTTCTTTATTGCAATTAGTATCCCCTTCATTTTTAATTGGATCATTTTAATGCTTTTGAAGTACCCACAGAGCTCCTTGAGCATCCTTATAAGCAGTGGTTTGAACTTTGCATCTGATAGATTCCTTGTCTTCATTTTGTTTAATTATTTTTCTGGATTTTTAAAAAAGATTTTATTCATTATTTTTCAGAGAGAAGGGCAGGGAAGGAGGAAGAAAGGGAGAAAAACCTCAATGTATGGTTGTCTTTCACCTGCTTCCAGCTACAAACCTGGGTAGAGGCCTGGCTTACAACCTTGTTATGTGCCCCGAATGGGAATTGAACCAGCAACCTTTGGGTTGGATTTTTGATCTTTTCTTCCATTTGGGCCATATTTCTTTGTCTCCTCATTTTGGTAGCCTTCCTGTGTTTGTTTCTATGTATTAGGTAGAGCTGCTACGACTCCTGTCTTGGTAACATGGCCTCATGTATTCTGTGTCCTGTGGGGTCCAGCGGCACAGCCTCCCATAGCCCCCAAGCTGGGTACTTGATTGTGTCCTCCATGTGGACTGAGTGCTCCTTCCTCTTGTAGTTGAGTCTTGATTGCTGTTAGGTCAGTGGGAGGAATTTATCCAGTCCTGACAGCTGGTAGGACTGGGTGTAATCCCTGGCTAGCAACTCCCTCCCTCCCTAACTTGTGGAGGTAGTTAGGTGGTGGTGCTCCAATGTGGTCTGTAACTGTCCACTAGGTGGGAAGCCTTGAGGTTTCCCAGGCTGTGCAGGCCAATGTAACCCTCCACCTGTATTCTGTCCGGGGGCCCTTGGTGTAAGCTATAAAGTGGTCTGGGGACACTCAGTATACAGGGGCTGGGCTCAGCTGTTGCTTGTTTGAATGGATTTAGAAAGGTCTGAAGCCTGTGCCTAGCCCAGCCCTTCATATGAAAAAGCCACTGTTACCAGTTTGGGTGGGCCTGTATTTTGGATGGGGAAGAGCCTTAGGTAATTGTCAGGGCAGGGCTAACTGTGTGAACCAGGTTGATAGAGACTCAGATATGGTGCTACAACACTGTAACTCTGTGTCAGGGAGGGCTCAGAAAAGGAATAATGGCTGCCATCTGGAGTACTGTCTGGAAAAAATCTGTCCCCCAGCTCTTGTCCTGGTGCCAGACACTTTAATTCCTCTCCATATGCCACTGGTGCCCTTCAAGGTGCTGCTCTGGTGCTAGAGCCTAGAAGGAGTGAGTCTGAATAAGTCCATCTGTGGGACCCTCAAGAAGGAGATTCTGCAGTTTCTTCTGCCAACTCATCCCCCATTGGTTTTTACAGCCAAAAGTTATGTGGACCTATCTTTCTGGCACTGAACCCTGGGCTGGGTGGTCTGGTGTGGGGCTGGGATCTCTAGCTCCTGAGATATCCCTTTGTTCTATATTTACCACATGTGGATTTTGGACCAGACCATTCATTGTCTCTGTGTCCCTGCCCCTCCACCTTTCCTACCTGCCTGGATGAATGTGGTTTCTTTAATTTATTATCAGACTTCCATACAACTCAATTTTCTGATGGCTCTGAGTGAACCATCAGAAATACAGCTGTAATTTTGCTGTAGTTGTGTGAGGAGGCAAGCTCCATCTTAACTGGACCCAACTTCTGTATTTTATACTTGAATTTTGTATCTTTTAATCCACTTCCCTATGTTGCCACCTCCCATGCCTCCGCCAATTTGTTCTCTGTACTCATAAGCTCAGTTTTTTTTGAGATTCCACATATAAATGAGAACATACTGTATCTGTCTTTCTCTGTCTGACTTATTTTACTTAGCATAATGCACTGACGGTCTATCCCCATTGTTGCAAATGCTAAGATTTTCTTATTTTTTTTATGGCTGAATAATATTCCATTTTGTGTATATACCACATTTTCTTTATTCCTTTATCCATTGATAGACACTAGGGCTATTTTCATATATTGGCAATTATAAATAATGCTGCAGTGAACATGGGGTTGCATATATCTTTTTGAGTTAGTATTTTCATTTGCTTTAGACAAATATCCAGAAGTAGAATTACTGGATCATATGGTAATTCTGTTTTTAATTTTTTGAGGAACCTTCATACTAGTTTCCATAGTGGCTGCATCAATATACATTCCCTTCAACAATGCATGGGGTTCCCTTTTATCCCTATTCTTGCCATACTGTTATATCCTGTCTCTGATAATAGGTATTCTAACAGGTATGAGGTACTGACTCATTGTGGTTTTGATCTGGAGAAATGAGAAATTTCAAACATTGCTGGGGTATTTATTGGTTGGCATTACCTTTTAAGTGAAGTTTTGTAATACTAATTAAGATCTTTAAACATGTTTTCACTCTTCGAAATTCTACCTCTAGAATTTTATACTATGAAAATAGTTATTTGAAAAGTGTAAATTGTGTATTTTCTATTTCTACTAATAAAAATGGAAAACCAAAGTTGTGACTGATGTGGCTTCATTAGTTGGGCATTGTCCTGGAAAGCAAAGGTTGCTGGTTCAATCCCCAATCAGGATACTTGCCTGGGTTGTGGATTTAGTCCCTGGTTCGGGTGTACACAAAAAGCAACTGATTGATGTTCTCCTTCACATTGATGTTCCTCTCTATCTCTTTCTCCCCCTCTTTCTCTCTCTCTAAAAATAAATAAATAAAATCTTAAGAAAATTGAAACCCCTAAATATTCAATAGTGGAATTATTAACTTAATTATAGTAATACATATGATGTGATAGTCTTTATTCTTTAAAAATAATTTTTAAGAGATTTAAAGACATGCATCAAAACATAAAATATTAAGGGAAAAACATGATGTGTGTATATTATGATTCTATATAGCATATTGGAGAAATACATATGATACTTTTATATGTTTTATACTACACATACACCCATGAATAATTGCCTGGAGGTACAAATCAAATGGCTTTTAAGGGGTGGTGAGTTTATATATTTTTCTTTATCATTTTGGTACTTTAAAAATTTTCTACGTCTACACTGAGGGTATTTTTATTTTACGATCAGAAAATATTCTAAGAAAAATCTTATTAGTGGCTGCATTTTGGTTTATTAGCTATATATTTGAATTCATATTTTGTTAATCACCAAAACCAATATCAAAACAATAACTTCTTCCTATATACAATGATAAATGTGGTGTACTTTCTCTTCTATAAATCATATCTAACTTCTATATGTTCAAATAATTTTGGATTGTAAATTTAGCTTATTATTTTATAACTTTATATTATATACTATATAGAAATTTTTAATTAAAAAAATTTCATTTATTTGTTTTTAGAAAGAGGAGAAGGGAGAGAAAAAGAGGGAGAGAAACAGTAATGTGTTGTTACCTCTCTCTTGCCCCCAGCGGGAACTGGGCCCACAAATAAGACGTGTTCCCTGACTGGGAATTAAGCCAGCAATCCTTTGGTTTGCAGGCTGGCTGGCACTCAATCCACTGAGCCACACTAGCCAGGGCTAGGAACATTTTAGAATGAACTAGTAAACATATTTCACAAATTTTTTTCTGCTTATTTCCATATATTTTATTAGTTTTCCTGGTAACCAGAATTTTAAAACATGGACCAGAATGGTGGTTATCAGGGGCTATTGGGGTAGGGTGGGGAAATTGGGGAGATGTTGGTTTAAGAGTATACAAACTTGTAGTCAGAAAATTAAGTTCTGGGGACCTAATGCACAGTATTGGGTGGGGAAATTGGGGAGATGTTGGTCAAAGAATGCAAATTTGCAGTAAGGAGGTCAAGTTCTGGGGACCTAATTCACAATACAGTCAACAATGCAGTATTATATACTTCAAAGTTGCTACTAGAATAGATCTTAAATGCTCTCACCACAAAAAAGAAATGATAATTATGTGACATGATAGATATGTTAACTAATGCTAAGATAGTAATCATATTGCAATAAATGTATCAAATCAACATATTGTATGCCTTAAATGTACACAATATTACATGTCAGTTATATCTCAGTATAAAATAATTTTTTATATTTTATCTTTCAATTTCTTAGAGATACATGCATATAATATAGGAATGAAAGTATGGCAATTTTGAATATTTCCACAAACTATTTGATTTTCAAGAGGTGAAGCCTAGGTCACCTTCCCTTGAGTGTGAATGAGCAGTGATGTGTTTCTGGTGAATAGAGAAAAGCAGAAGTGGAGAGGTGGGACTTCAGAGACTAGGGCATGAAAAGCATTGTGACTTCTTTCTTTCTCTTAAATTGCTCACTCTGGGTCAAGTTAGCTGACATATCATAAAGCAGAAGCCCGTGTATTCGAGGACCTGAGGTGTTCTACCATTAGCCAATTGGAAACCAAGGCTTCCAGACAATAGCCATGTGCATGGGTCTTCTTGAAAATGGATCCTCTCGGCCTATTAACCTTCACCTGTCTGCAGTCAGGTTGATTGCAACCTCATAAGAGATTGCAATCTCTTATGAGCCAGAAAGAGCCAGAAAAACCCAGGTAAGTTGCTTCTGGATTCCTGACTTTCAGAAACTCCTGTGAAATGAATATTTCTTGTTTCAAGCCACTAAATTTGGGGGGATAATTTGTGATGAAGTAATGGATAACTGAAGCAAATATATTTATCATTTTAATAAATGGATATTTAATAATATCATTATTATCCAGTAATTTAATATTATTATATTAAAATGTTAATCATTATGTGCTTATTGTGCAGCAGACTCTGTGTTAAATAGTTTACCTGTACTATCTAATTTGATTTTCATTGCACTCTAATGATACTGGTTTAATTATATACCCAGGGAAAGAAACTGAGGCTGAGAGAACTTAAGCAACTTAAAGAAGCCAGGGTTGTAATGCAGACATCCACACAAGATGGATTCATCCTTCAGAAAGTTGGAGTAAATCTCTTACTAGTGTTCTTGGAAAAGTGAAATGCAAAACATTATATGCTCCATATTCTGATGCTTAAAATGTTATTTTGTCCTTTCTATTCCACATTATACACTTTGAACTTCAGAGATATGTTTCTTTTTTGTTAGTGGTGACAAAAGGGATTCTTGTATTCAGTCTTGAAACACAGACTTTCCTAATCACAAATAAAAGAAGACAGTGCAATACAAGAAGAAAATGTTTGTTTCTTTTTTCCCTGCACATGAAGGGAAAAACAGGAGTATTCTTCATTATATTAATTCTAGATAAGAACTTTTATAAGATAGTGGCCTTCAGAGATGGCTGCTAACTATTGTTGCTGATAACCTTTGATCTCCAAAAGGTTAGTAATTTTAATTGGTTGTTTTCGTTAATACTGTGTTGACTTGGTAATACTTTTGATGTAGGTATCACCTTTTTTTCTCAAAGGCTTAAACCCTTTGTGAAATCTGAAGGTGATCATTGTTATTTCCCTCATTTCACATGCTTGAGGTAAAATAAGTTGCTCTACAGGTTTCTTATTTAAACAAAGAGCTTGGAATCTTATCTTTTAAAAATTTAATACACAGTATATTACAGTAGTATATTTTTTGGTCTTTACTTATTTGAGAAATTCTTTCTGTTGCTGTCACAGATGGATATAAAAATCCCAGGTCGTAGCTGTTTTACCTCATCTTTTAGTAGATTGTTTGATCTACTCTCCTCTGGTATATCTAGGATTAGAGAGAAATGTGAGGCCAGATATTTTCCCCAGATGCTTCTAAAGGATTTAAAAAATTTTAAAATTATGATATGTTTATTTAATGTTGGCATTTGCTTATTTTTCCTGGGACCTCAAGAACACTTAAGCTCATGTATTTTTTCAACTGAGGCGTTTTCTGTTATTTGACTCTTCATTTCTGTTCCATTATTTTTTCTTTCATTGATATATTTATGATTCTTATCTGGCTTTTTGTCATCTACTCTCCACATGTATTATCTTCTCTCATTATTTTCTTCTGTTTGTCTTTTTTATCTGCTTTTCACTTTTTTTTTTAGCACTGGTTTGCTGGGTGTTGGTTGGCCTTTTCCTTCTATTTCAGAGGGTGGAATAGGTGATATGTTACTCAATCCATCTCGACTGATGGTGCATTTTGTGGGAATTACTCCAGGATTTTCTAAGATTTTTTCTTATTGTTTGATCCCAAAGCTAGTTTTAACATTTTTGGGTCTTCAAGGATGTTTCATAAGAAAGTCAAGAAGAAACTTATCAGACTTCTATCACCATGTAGAATCTCTCACCATGTTGACTTAGAAGTACAGATTCAGTAGTTTAAAATGCTTATAAATATCAAAATGATATATATTTTGTTTGTTCATTTGTTTAGTTATTTTTAGACTTCACATATAAGTAAAACCATATGTTATTTGTCTTTTTAAAAATAAAATAAAAGGTAAGTAGATTATACTTTTCAGACATCTCTTTGGAAATTTAGTAGATTAGTTTATTTCTTATTCTTTTATTAGTTATTTTATTAGTTTTATTAGTTATCCTTTTCCCCATTGACTTGGTTAGTAATGTCTTTCTTTCAGTATACCTGTACAGTTTTGAATAGTCTTTTGGCCTCAGTCGGAGTTTAGAACACTCACGATTTGAACTTGCTTTGGTATCTTCTACATAATTTATTGAGAAGTGATGGATGTTAAAAAAAAATACTGGTTTTTATCATTTGCTTCAATTCATATCTTCTTGACCAATTCTTCATTTTTTCTTCCACATTGTCACATGCCACACCTCTGAGGCAATGAAGAATTTTTGAACACCACAATTAAGAACCTGCACATTCTTTTTTTATTAAATTATTTTATTTTTGAAAGATTTTATTTATTATTTCCAGAGAGGGAAAAGAAGGGAGAGAGGCAGAGAGGGAGAGAAACATCAATGTATGGTTGCCTTTCACCTGCCTCCAGCCACAGACCTGGCTGGAGACCTGGCTTGCAACCTGGTTATGTGCCCTGGCTAGGGGATTGAACCAGTGACCTTTGGGTTTGAAGGGTGGTGCCTTATCCATTGTGCCACCAACCAGGGCCAGAATCTGCACTTTCTTTTGCAGCTACTTAAATGCTTGTTACATGCAGTTGTGCTCCTGGTGACTTAGCCATCCCCTAAGATAAGTTTGTGGCAAACATTCGTCATGATGACCTTCATTCATCTTTAACTCATAGGCTCTGTTATGCCTTGAAAAGCCTGGCAACCGGCCTGCAGCCACTCCTGCCCATCTGTATGATCCTCTTGGCCTACAGTATCTCACCTGCCTTCCTACCTTGCCAGCTGGGTGAAAAAGCCATTATTTGACCTTTATAAAATGTTATTTTCCTGGGATAAAAATATTAATTATATTTTTATAAGTTTGTTATAAATGAACAAGGTTGAAAGTTTGCACATAGTGTTAAAAAATCCTTAATCAGCTTTCTGAAAATCTTGCAGTGTTTGGAATAAAAATTTTGTCCCTTTGTGAATTTTAGGTTAAGAAAAATAGATTGAATGTCTTGTATGTCTAGAACTGTACTTTCTTCCTTGGGGCATACAACAAGAAACATAGTTCCAGAGCTTAAAAGAGCCAAAAACCTTCTTGGAGAGAAAAGAAACACAAAACAATACTAGACAGTATATAATTGATGATCATAGATCCAATGAAAATAAAAAATTGCCTACAGAATCAATCACTCTATTGGCAGTTTATCTACTTAGAAGGTATTGAGTTGCTTAATATTTAAAAGTGAAATAAAATCTCTTTTCTTATCTGTGTGGTGAATTGTCTTAAGCCTGTGTTTAAATTACATAGGGAGCAAGATATTTTTCAAGATAGATTATTTAGAAAACTGTTTGTGTTTTAAGGATTATTGACTTTATTTTTAATAAAATCTTTAATCTTTTTTCACTACTAAAAGACATTTCTTAAAATGATTTTTTTAGTAAAAAAAAAAAAAAAAAAAAAGATCAATGCTTGAAGCCAGAATTTCTTTAGGTTTTATGGGGATGGGCAATTATGCATAATTTGATATTGGAGTGTAGCAAAATGCCACTTTTCTTCTTTTGTTGCAGATGTTTTTAACATTGGACTGCCACCTAGCAGTGCTCTTCAAGAAAAGGTGGACATAGTAGAAGAAACTTTTTGTAGGCAGAATTCCCTGGAATAAAAATATTGACTACACAGTGCATGAAATAAAATTCTTACAAGTTTCTTTGCCTTGGATAGTTTCAGCCATTCTGTTTCCTTATGGGGCTATTCAAGAATATAGAAATTTGGGGCTATTTTGAAATACATGCAGGAAAATTCTCAGGAAAGGCTTCTGTAGTATACCAAAATGATTAGTTTTCTAGGACAAAGAAAGAAAGAAGAAAAAGAGAAAGTAAGAGACTAGAAAAGTGAGAGAGGGAGAAGGGGAGGGAGAGAAGTGGGGATGGAGGGAGAGAGAGAGAGAGAGAGAGAGAGAGAGAGAGAGAGAGAGAGCTACAAATCAGAAACAGCCTTGTTTTGCTATCTTTTATCTGAGGTGCCACATGGCTCTAAGTAAGTTGTTTAACAGCTCTATTTATAACTTCAGAAATGAAAAAACTGTTAATGCCCCCAGAAGTATGTTGCATAGGTAAAGCAAAGGAATTGTAAACTTTTTTTAGGCTTTATGCATATGGGTGCTGGTTTTATCCAGCAGCAACTGTTCACAAGCCAGGAAGTTTCTGTGTGTAAAAACATTTATGCTGTCCATTTTCCTCATTGACCCAAGCCAGAGGGAAACATCACAGGCCTGCCACATGCATAAAAGGTTCTGGAGCACATGGGCCTTATTTAACCTTTTTTTACCCATAATTCAAATTCTCTTTATTTTTCTTCAGGATTTCACCTTCTGTCTGGGGCAAAAAGGGCTGCTCACTCCTTTCCAGACCCTTCCTCTAAGTGGAATGAACAAGACGTGTACTTGCTTCAATTATTATAAGCTTAACTTGTATATGCCTTGCAGTATCATTAGCCTACAAGGGCGCTGTTGCTAAGGGCATCTATGTGGCATATGCATTTTTGTTATAGTTGGGCCCTCTATTCCATCTGATCAAAGTTTGTTGTTGATTTATTTCAATTTTGTGGCCATAAAGAGAAAGAAATCTTACCATTTGCAATAACATGGATAAACCTAGAAGATATGCTCAGTGAAATAAATCAGAGAGAGATGAATACCATATAATTTCACTTATATGAGAAATCTAGAAAACTAAATAAATGAATAAACAAAATTATAACAGACACAGAGAGCATACTGGTGGTTGTCAAAGAGAAGGGGTGTTAGGGGATTGGGAGAAAGAAGTGAATGAATTAAGAAGTATGTATTTTGGTACTTACAAAATTGTCAGGGGATGTAAAGTAAAGGTAATAATATTGTGATAACTATGTGTGGTACCATTGGGGGCACTGGAAATATCAAGGGGAACACCGTAAAGTATATGATTATCTAACCACTAAGCTGTATACCTGAAACCAATGCAAAATAATATTGAAAGTAAACTGCAATTGAGAAATTTTAAAACTTTGAAAAACAAAAACAATGACAACAAAGAAGAATGGAAACATTCTGCAGTTGTTGTCTTCTTATTTTATCTTTATAAGGTCTGGTGACTTACAAACATTACCTTGAATTCAATGACATGATATGTTCTATTTCTATTAACCAAGCCTGGTACATTTTCTTTTTCTTTCTTTTAAAAATATTTTATTAATTTCTTGTTGTATTACAATTGTTTCATTTTTCCTCCATTGCTCCCCCCTACTCTACCCACCCTAACCCCTCTCCTACACTCAACACCCCCCTCCCCCACTCATTGTCCATGTCCATGGGTCATTCATGCCAGCTCCTTGACTAAACCCTTTCTTTTCTGTCAACCCCCTCTTCCCTTTCCCCCACCCCCTGGTCACCATAATTCTGCTCCTTGTTTCCACATCTCTGATTTCATTCTGCTTGTTTGTTTGTCTTGTTCATTAGTTTCCTATATTGGGAGTGATCATATGGTATTTGTCTTTTGCCACTGGGCTTACTTATTTCATTAAGCATGATACTTTCCAGTTCCAACCATGCTATTGCAAAAGGTAGGAATTCCTTCTTTCTTTCTGCTACATAGTATTCCATTGTGATATAACTAGAGTGGACTGGACAGTGCAGGCATGAACAGTGACAACTTCACTGTACTAGTCAGTGGGGGCAGTAGACACCATTGAGTGATTATGTGTGTACTGCATGGACGTTGCATTAAAAAAGATAGCACTTAGAGCAATGAATGTGCATCAGGTTATGTATTAAGTTTGAATATTACTCTGTGGAAACTATTCAGATGATTCAGAAGGTTGTAGCCATGGGCAATTGGTGATTGGCAACAATGTGCCCACTCATTCATCACATCTCATGCAGAGATTTTGGTGAAACTTCAAGTCACTGACTCTGGCTCTCTACAGACAATATTTGATACCCTGTGACTTCTGGCTTTTCCAAAAACTAAAATCACCTTTGAAGGGAAGCAATTTAAGAGCATGATAAGATTCAGGGAAATACCACCTGGCAGCTGATGGTGGCTGGGAGAACTGTATGAAGTGACTACTTTAAAGGGAACTACGGTGTCATTGCCCTGTGTACAGTTTTCTTGTATCTTGTATCTTCTTCATAAATGTCTCTATTTTTTTATATTGAATGGATAGATACTTCCTGGACAGACTTTGATTTCTTAGGATTGCTTTCCTTATAGCCCACAGATTTTGAATTGTTGTGTTCTCATTTTCATTTGTTTCAAGGTATCTTTTGATTTCTTCCTTGATCTATTTGTTGACCATTCGTTGTTTAATAACATGTTATTTAGCTTCCATGATTTTGTGTGTTTTTCAGTCTACTTCTTGTGATTGATTTGTAGTTTCATAACATTGTGATCAGAGAAGATGCTTGATATGATCTCAGTCCTCTTAAATTTATTCAGGCTTGTTTTGTGCCCTAACATGTGGTCTATCCTAGAAAAAAATTCCATGTGCACTTGAACAGCATGTATATTCTGCTGCTTTGGGGTGAAATGCTATGAAGATCTCAGTTAAATCCATTTGATCTAATGGATTTAAGGCAGTTGTCTCCTTGTTGATTTTCTGCCTGGATAATGTATCAACTGAAGTCAATGAGTGTTAAGATCCCCTACTGTGACTGTATTTCTGTTGATCTCTCTCTTTATGCCCATCAAGATTTGCTTCACATTTAGGTGTTCCTATGTTAGATGTGTAAATGTTTACTAGGGTTATATCCTCTTGTTGGATTATTCCCTTTATCATTATATAGTGTCTTTCTTTGTCTCTTACTATAGCTTTGGTTTTAAAGTCTATTAAGTACTGCTACCCAGCCTTTTCCCCCTTTCCATTTGCATGAACTATCTATTTCCATCCCTTTACTTTAAGTGTATTGTCTTTTGATCTAAGGTGGGTCTCTTGGTGGCAGCATGTATATGGGTCTTGTTTCTTATCAATTCAGCTACTGTGTCTTTTGGTTGGAGCATTTAAGCTATTTGCATTTATTGGCATATGCGTATTTAGTACTATTTTATTGAGACTATTTTCTCTGTTTTTTTCCCCCTTTCTCTTTTTCTTAAAGCCAGCCCTTTAACATTTGTTGCAGTACTAGTTTGGTGTTAACTCCTTTAGCTTTTTCATGTATGAAAAGCTCCTTATTTCTCCTTCGATTTCAAATGATAGCCTTGCTGGGTAAAGTAGCTTTGGTTGTAGGTCCTTGCTTTTCATTACCTTGAATATTTCACACGACTGCCTTCCGGCCTGAAATGTTTATGTTGAGAAATCAGATGATAGTCTAATTGGTTCTCTTTTGTATATAACTAATTGCTTTTCTCTTGTGCCTTTTAGGATTCTCTTCTTGTCTTTAAAGCTTACCATTTTAATTATGATGTGTCTCAGTATAGGGCTCTTTAGGTCCAACTTGCTTGGGACTCTCTGAGCATCCTGGACTCAGGTATCCCTTTCCTTCACCAGATTAGGGAAATTTTTGGTCACTGTTCCTCAGATAGGTTCTTGATCTTTTGCTCACTCTCTTCTCCTTCTGGTATGCCTATGAAGCACATATTGTTATGCTTCATGTTGTCCCAAAGCTTTCTTATGCTCTCCTAATTTTTTAGAGTTCTTTTTTCTTTTTGGTGCTCTGCCTGGGTGTTTTTTTCTACCTTGTCTTCCCAATCACTGATTTGATCCTCTGCTTCATCTAAGCTACTATTTATTCTTTCCACTGTATTGTTTATTTCAGAAATAAAAATATTGCATTTTTATTTCTAACAGGTCCTTTTTTATGGTTTCTATGTCTTTTTTCATGCTGTTGAATATCCTTATAATCATTACTTAAAACTCTATATGATAAATTGCTTGCTTCCATTTCCTCCAGTTCTTCTTCTAGAGAATTCTCTTATTCTTTCATTTGGGACCTATTTTTTTCTCTTCCCATTTTGTCTGCTTCTTTATATTTGTTTTCATGTATTAGGTAGATCTGCTAAGACTATGGCTCAGACCTTTGTCAGATGATGCTTGTGACTGGTCCTGGGCAACCTTTTGGAGCTATTAGCAATATACAGCATGTGGCTTCCTCTGCTCAGCCTGGGTAAGGGACAAAACACCACAGGTTGGTTTTTTATTAGCACTGGGCCTGAAAGAGGGTCAGCTAAAGTCTCTGGGCTCCCACAGATCTGCCTCTGCCTGCAGGCTTTCTGTTAGTCTTAAAGAGAGAAAATCTTCCAGCTGTACTCATCAGCAACAGTGCTTATGCACCACAGGGTCAAGTAGAGTAATTTCTGTGGGCAAGGCTATTGTCTCCCCTCATGCTTCTCCATTTGGAGAAGGTTGCTCTGCCTGAGAAAGATGGCCTCTGGACATGGGGAATGACTCAACACAGGGCAGCTGACCCTTCAGTGCTTTCCCCAAAGCCACTGACCCAAGACTCTCTTCATAAGTCTCTAGTCCACTCTGCCCTCCCTCTGCTGGAGCTCAAGGTAAGTGGCTGCTAATGGAATTTTGTGTTGGCTCTTTAGGAGGCTTTCTGAGTGTCCAGTTGTCTCTCCATGGCAGAGAGAAACCTCAGTGTTTTTCAAAGCTGTATCTTATTTGAGTTTCTTTCTCAATTCTAGTGCTATAGGCTAGGGAGCCCATCTTGAGATTTAGATCCCACACTTCTCAAGGAGAACTCCCTAGAAACTGAAATATCCCTCCAAAACTTCAGCTGCTGCCCATGGGACCCAAGCCAGCTCTCTTGCACTTCCTTCACACTTCCTACAATTCACATTGTAGCGATGTATGTGTTTTTTGTTTTTTGTTTTTTTTTTTAAATCTGACCATGGTTATAAAGTTTATCTCTAGATAGTGTTAAGTTGGTTATTCAGGATAATTTATCTATAAGTTAGTTGTAATTCCAGTTTGTAATTCCTGGGAGGAGGTTAGTGTAGCTTCCACTTATTCTTTCATTATCTCGGGTCTCTCCGGACAAAGATTCTTAAGAAGATTAGCTGGTTAGGACAGAGGACAATTTGAAAATTTGTCTTTGGAGGATTTTAGGAAAGATGGCGACAGAGTAGAGAGCAGTGCTGATGGTATTCTCGAGTACCAGAGCAGCTAGAGGACAAGATAGGGAACGCAAGAATTGGAGCGGTCAGCATCTTGACACAGGGGAGCACAGCCCAGAGGCAGCAGAGACCTACAGGAGAGCAGCCCACAGGTCCAGAATACAACCAGACAGCCGAAATAAAGGACACACCAAGAACAGCAAGTGGAGTAAATCTAGGAGACTGTAACATTGAACTCCACAAATCTCCTATCACAGAAGGGTGCTCAACTAAGGCAAGGAAGCAAAGCAAGTTAACTCAAGGGGAAAAAAAAAACTAAATAAAAAGCAAGCAAGAACAGACACCCAAAATGGGGAAAAAAAGAATCAGTCCATCACCAAAAGGAAAGGAAGCATCCCCAGAAAGACCCCAAAATGAAACAGAGGCACCTGAAATATCAGATAAAGAATTCAAAAGAATGATGATAGAGAAGCTCAATGAGCTCAGCCACATCAAAGAAAACTATAAACAACTCCAGGAGAACTACAAAGAACTCCAGGGAAGTTCCAAGGAACTTACTGAGAACTACAACAGCATGAAAAAGGACATAGAAATTATCAATAAGTGCCAGGAGGAAATGAAGAATACAAGTTCTGAATTGAAGAATACAGTAGAAGGAATGAACAGTAGGCTAGAAGAAGCAGAGGACTGGATCGGCGAGTTGGAGGATAATGTAGACAAATGCTCCAAGACAGTACAAGAGAGGAAAAAAGGCTGAATAAGACTGAAGAGGGTTTAAGAGAGCTGCAGGACAACATGAAACATAACAACATCCGTATCATAGGGATACCAGAAGGAGAAGAGAAACAAGGAATGTTCAAAAAAATCATGATAGAAAATTTCCCTAACATGATGAGTGAAAACATTAATCAAGTTTTCACTTGATTTCACAGAGGGTCCCAATGAGGATCAACCCAAACAGACCAACACCAAGGCACATTATTATTAAAATGGCGAATTTCAAAGACAAAGAGAGAATCCTAAAAGCATCATGAGAGAAATGACAAATAACATATAAAGGGGCTCCAATAAAGCTATCAAATGAGTATTCAACAGAAACAATTCAAGCCAGAAGAGAATGGCAAAAAGTATTTCAAGTCATGGTAAACAAAGGCCTGCAACCAAGAATACTTTACCCAGCAAGGCTCCCATTCAAGATAGAAGGAGAAATAAGGAGCATCCCAGACAAAAAAAGACTAAAAGAATACATCTCTACCAAACCAGCATTGTAAGAAATGCTAAAGGGTCTGCTATAAAAATAAGTAAACAAATAAAATGAAGAAACAGAGAAAGCCAAAGAGGAATACAGACACAAAGGGAGAAAATGGCAATGAATAAGTATCAATCAATAATAACCTTACATGTAAATGGATTAAATGCACCAATCAAAAGACATAGGGTAGCTGAATGGATAAGACAACATGACCCACATATATGCTGTCTTCAAGAGACCCACCTCAGAACAAAAGATCGACACAGATTGAGAGTGAAGGGATGGAAAACTATATATCAAGCAAATGGACATGAAAAAAAAGCTGGAGTAGCAATACTGATTTCAGA